>PVLA01002832.1:0-244777 GCA_004027455.1 Hydrochoerus hydrochaeris
GGGATCTGCTAGGGCTGGGCCACGCCCCTGGTTGAAACCCAATAGCAAGGGAAGAGGCTTTCCTGGGCCAGTGGCATCCCCAGGGAACACACAAACCTGTTGAAGCATAAACTAGTTGACTGGTGTAGGGGGAGGAGCCAGCTCTCAGCGTGCAACTCGCAGATCCACTGCAGACTGGGGGGCAGTACTTCGCTAGCAAGTGCGCTGCAGAAAAACTGTAAGCAAAATGAAAGGCCCAGAGACCTCCACCACCCACCCGTCTGAAGGGGGCTGAAAACATGACAAGACAGAGAAAGAGCAAAAGGTCCCCAACTGCGGAACAGGGAAAGTGAGTCCAACAGAGGTAAATGCAGAGGAGGTTGAGAGCAGCAAACCTGTAATGTCAGAGACAGGCTCATTGGAAATAAAGAAATACATCCGTGACCCCATCGTCAAATTTAAATCTGAAATTCTAACTCAGGTGAAGCAAGATATAAGAATATTAATAAAAGAAGTCCTGGGTAATCCTCAAGTAGACACAAATGAAAGAATAGAGGAACCCAGAGAAAGGAGAGAAGCCTTTGATGAAGAATATAAACAAAACCTAGAATATATGAAATAGATCCAAAGAGAATATCAGGAAATTAAAAACTCCATTGAAACCTGGCAAAACCTTTTAACAGAAACTAAAGACAAACTTTCAAAACTTGAAGATAAATTTACAAAGTATGATCGTGAAAGGAAGGATCTCTTAAAAATAACAAGGAACCAGGAAGCAACAATACAAAGGCTAGAAGATGACAAGAGGATTTATAACCTAAGAATAAAATATGTGAATGAAGATGCAGCAACAAATACAAATGAAATAAAAAGTCTATTTACAGAAATAATTAAGGAAAACTTCCCAAATGTAGGTAATGGAAGTGAAGTTCAAATAAATGAGGCATATAGAACTCCAACCAGCTACAACCCAAACAGATCTACACCCAGACATATAATAATCAGGATCCCAGAAATCCATCACAAGAACAGAATATTAAAAGTGGTCAGAGAAAAGAAACAGATTACCTATAAAGGAAAACTCATCAAAATCACAGCAGACTTCTCAGTGCAAACCATCAAATCACAAAGAGCTTGGAGCGAAATATTCCAAGCCCTGAAAGAAAATAACCTCCAACCCAGAATGATGTGCCCTGCAAAACTATCTCTCAAAATTAATGGAGAGACAAGATATTTCCATGACAAAGAGGAACTGGGGGAGTTTGTGACCACCAATCCAACCCTGCAAAGAATACTGAAGGACATTCTAGAGAGAAAGAAGAAAATCACCAGGGTTCCAGGAATAATGGCAGAAAGGCCTCAAAGAAAGGGGCAGACAGTGGAATCAAGGAGAAAAGTAAACAAATGACAACAGAAAAATAGCATGGCAGAGATAAAACAGAAGATTGGTTATATCACTGTTTTATCTTGACTGATTTTATTTGAATCTGGTATGCTTGAGAGTGTTGAGTCTGAGAGTAGGGGCAACTACTCTGAAAATGACAGGATTCAATAGGATACCCATTCTGGTTTGATTGTTATCTGTCTTTGAAGTCCTATAATGTCTCCAATGTTTAGATTTTATTAATAATGTAAAGCAATGCTAAGTTTATATTTTATTTGACGATATAGACAATTTTATTGAAAATAACTAGAGACATCATAGTGACTACCGTAGATCACCTAATGTTGTGTTTTTATATGTTCTTTTCATTTTGTGTTTCTCTAGGAATTTGTATTGCTGACTTGTTTTGATTTGTTTCTCCCTCTAATACAGAAAGGCTAGGTGTATGTGTAGAGACTTATACGTGTGTAGAACTTCTAAGTAGTTTATGAGAATGGATTATAGTTATTGTAAAGGAAAAAAAAAGGAAAAGAGATATTCTAAAGGATATAACTGCATGTATGTTTGAGTGTGTGGAATTAATAACCATGTTGCTAAAGTTTTAGTTGGATGGATGAGCAAAACTGACTGCAGTCTCACTGTTTGGATGTCCACTTTGTGGACTTTAGTTTTGTAACTTGAACAACTGCGTCTAAGAGGAAAGTATATAATTATCAACTAGTGATTTTTACTGGTTACTATTTTTGTTTTTTTTGTTGTTGTTTTTTTCTTTGTTTTGTTTTGTTTTGTTTTTGAGATTTTGTATTGTTTCTACCCTCTTTCCATTTCAAAATTTTTCCTTTAAATAAAACAATTTTTAAAAAAAGCAATAGGAGGAAAAGAAAGTGCTCTAAAAGAGATAACCATATGTATACTTAAGTGTGTAGGATTGATAAACATGTTACTAAGTTTTTGTTGGATTGGTGAACAGAACTATTTGCAGCCTCACTGTTTGAATGTCCACTTTGTATGCTTTAATTTTGTAACTTGAACAACTAGATCCAAGAAGACAATATGTAATGTATCAAATAGTGATTTCTTACTGTTTAATTTTTTTTGAAATTCTGTATTGTTTCTACCCTTTTTTCTGTTTTGCTTCCCCCCTCTTTAAACAAAATTTTAAAAAAAGAAGCAGAAGTAAGTTTTGACAGTGTTTGCTTTTTATTCTTAAAGGATCATGAAGAAAATTAGATATTATATATAAGTACAAAAATTATTCTTCACACACTGAAATCAGAATAGTCAACTATCAGTATCTATGTGGGTGAGAGGCTGGCTCCAGAAACCCCATGGGGAAGCTTCAGTCTGTTTTATAAAACAGAGTAGCATTTGCATATAACCAACGCACACAGCCCTGTGCACCAAACTCCAGCTCTAAGATCTAACAGGAGGTAATGCTATGTCCATAGTCGCAGTGCTATGTTTAGGGAATGGATGAAAGACAAAGTCTGTACACAATCAGTACTGATGCAAATTATTTTTTAATGTTTTCTATTTGCAGCTGGTTAATTCCATAGTTGAGGAATCCATGGGAACAGACTGCAAAATGTAAAGAAATATTAATTTGAAAACATAATACAGTTATACAAGCCCCAGGTTGTATGAACAAAGACAAAGAAATTGAGAAAATGAATGATTAATTTACAGATTTAAGTTTTTTTCAGTCAAAATAACTTTCCAGGATTTGTTGCTAGGAGATAGAGAAAGAACTGTGAAAAATTATTATGAAATTTACTGAAAGGTAAAACCCCCTTAAAATAGTCAGTGCTCTAGGGGGTAAAAACAATTTGGAAGCTACATTGCTGTACAGTAAAATATACCAAAGCCAATATTATGCTGGTAATACAAGCAATGGAATCAGATAAGAGGCTTAGAATTCACCATAATTAGATAAAGCAATTTAAAATGAATATGAAAAGATTAAATAAGTTCCCCATCTCAGAATGCAGAAAACCATGCTGTGTAAAAACTACAGATTAAACCAATGAGGAAATATGTTTAAATCTGATATCATTCAGCATGGAGACTCACTCATCAACATGAATCATTAGCAAATCGAAAGGAAGATCAAAAAAAAAAGTTGTGACTTTAAATGAGTGTCTTTAACATTTGAGGAAATGTCATTCACCACTTAAAGAATAGCAAGACTGCCATTAAGAATTTAGCAAAGGAGGACTAAGCGAGACCCTGTATGAACACATAAAATAAATAAAAATAGCTGGATTTGTAAGGGCCAGGTTCAATCGTTGGTGCCAAAAAAATAAATAAATAAATATTGGCCAAGGACACATGTTGATAAGTCACCAAAACAAGGCCAAAATACTTTCATCTTACTGCTACCAAAATAAAAGAAAAATTGAAATAATAATAATAATAAACTATATTGAACTATAAAATTAGCTTTTTAGAATTGCATTACTCAGAACCAGGAAAGTTGTAAGAAAAGCCCCCTTCTCATGTTTCCTTTTTGACAACACATGTCAAGAGCCGAGAAGAAAATTTTTGTCATATGATTCCTAATTTTACTTCCAGAAATTTAACCTATAAAAATAAAATATATACTCACAAATTTTGTATATAAATGTTTGATCCTGTACCATGAATAAAAATGGAGATTATTCTATCAACTACAGATGCATAGAAAAGAAGGCTTCAAGGAGTGCTTCAATGTTTGCATGCAGGAGGAGAAGTTGAAAAACAACCCTTTTATTTTATTCCACTTAATTTTATTCCTTGTGCTATTAACTAATTCCCAAGTTTTCTTCTTTAAAATTCTGCTATTAATGAACAACAAAACTGCAACAAATATTATTTCAAAAAATATTAGCCTGATATCACCGAATCTAAGTAAGAATTTGATTTTCTCAGCTGAGAAAGGAGGGGAAGTTTTGTTGCGGGGAGAATACCCAGTGCACGGGAGCCAGGCGAGCCATAGCTCCCACCCATTTATGGTTGCAACAGAGCAGGCATAAATCTTGGGTTAATAGCAGTGAAGTGATTTTGCAGAGAAGTTATTAAATAAGATGAGAATTATATTAGAAGTCATGGAAACGAGAAGATATTTGGTACCAGTAAAGAATGTATCCTAAATCTGCCAAGAAAATGGTTGCATGTAAAGGTCAGAAAACACATGAACTATCCAGGGGTACAGGAAAGGTACGTCCTCAACTCCAAGGACAGGACTGCATCTCCTGAAAGAAAACAAGAGTGTTCATGCATGGGAGGAGAGCTTGCTAGTTGGGTCAAACCCCTTGAAAATCCCTCTGACTTCACTCTTAATTACTCCTCCTTACTAGGAGTGGTGGTACACTCCTGTAATCCCAGCACTTGGGAGGCTGAGACAGGAGAATCCTTTGCAAGTTCAAGACCAGCCTGGGCTACAAAGTGAGCTCAAGGCCAGCCTGAACTGCATAGAGACCCTGTCTCACAAAGACAAACAAAACAAAGCAAAACTTAGTTACCTTCAAGGCGAGTGTTCCCAACCTGAACAGTAATGCCACAAAATGTATGATTTCACTTAAGCTGAGGAGTAAACAGAGAAAAGGGAAATACTGCAATAGTCTTTAAAAGAAGCTTAAAAGGAAAGAAATGAAGAAGTAGAAGGAAGGAGAGAAGGAAGGAAGAAAAAATGGAAGGACAGGAGATATGGGAAAAAGACAAAAAATAACCCATTAATAAAGATTTTTAAGACCCCTATAGAGAAAGAGAACAGAGGTGTATTCTGAATATACAGCGGTGACCTGTTGGGACCATGAGAATCCCTTAGCCTTTTGGGATCCTGATTTCTTCTTCTACAGAACATCAAGGGTGGCAGGTAGTTTTGACAGGCTGTAAGGGAAAGTTTTAGAATAAGCTATAACAGAATGTAACTAGTCACAAGAATTGCTTATTTCTGTCCCATAATAGGTAATTTGCAGTAATTTAGATCTGGGACATCCCCAAAGACTTTGTGTCGTGACAGGCTGTAAGGGAAAGTTTTAGAATAAGCTATAACAGAATGTAACTAGTCACAAGAATTGCTTATTTCTGTCCCATAATAGGTAATTTGCAGTAATTTAGATCTGGGACATCCCCAAAGACTTTGTGTCGAAAGACTGGTTCCCAATCTGGGGAGTTGCTGGGAGATGGGAGATTGTGGAACCTTTAAGAGGTTGGGGTTGGTGAAAGAAGGTAGATCCCTGGGTACCTGTCCTTGAAGGGACCCCAGCCACTTCCTGTCTCATTCACTTCTGGAAGCTTCCTCCAGCACATCCTCCCCACCATGATGTATCATGTGCTACACAGGCCTAAGCAACAAGGATAAGCAATCATGGACTGAGGCCTCTAAAACCATGAGCCAAAATAAACTGTCTTAGTTACTTTTCGCATTGCTGAGACAAATACCTAAAGGTTAAAGGAGGAATGGTATGCTTCAGGTCATAGTTTGTAGAGATTTCAGTCCATAGTCAGCTGCCACAGGGACATGGCAGAAGAGACACAGTCCACAGCAAGGTAAACAGGAAACACCAGCAAACAAGCCGCCGCAGCAGCAAGCCTGCCATTTATCTCTCCCTTTATATTCCATCCAGGCAATAAGCCTATTAATTGGTGCCACCCACACACACGGTGGAGACACTATTATCCACACCCAGAACTATGCTAATTCCAGTCGGTGCACTAGTTTAGGACCACACAACCTTAATCCCTGAATCACAACCTTAGATCCAGACAGCCCCCAAAATCCCTCCCTGTGAGCACATGAGGCTTTGGCGGCGGTGGGGGGGGGAGGGAGGTCCTCACCATGATGAAAAGTTAACACGCAGTTTTATAGACTTATTCCCATTCGAACAGCGCTGGACTCTGACAAAACTACACAAAGTTACTCTCTCTCAGTCACTTCTTTATTGGGTCCTATACACAGGGGAAAAATAGGGTTTTAAGAAAGGAGTGATTCTATATGCCAAATACTGCCAAGGAAAATGAAGATTACCTGTGGCTTCAACATCGGGAATGACACGGATGACCTTGATGCTAATTAGTTTTAGTAGGTGGTAGAAGCACACAGGAGATTTCAGTTGATTCAGGTAAGTGGGAAATTTGGAAATGAGAAAATGAAGACTGTATTAGCTTTGTCATTGCTGAGACATAATAGTGCAAGTTAAAGAACAGTTTGGGACAACTGGGACAGGGGAAAGGAGAAATGGAAGAAAGGCAGGTTGTCTGTAGGTAAATACATGTAATTCTATGTATGTATATGTGTGCAAGATAGATGGTTATACTACTAAATCTCTGTTAATTCATCAAAAAGAACAGTTTATGCTGTCATTATTTGATTGTTTGATCATTTTTTATGCCTAGATCTTGTGACCTGAGCAATTATTTCTAAGATAACAATGCGCAATATATTCACTAGTGTCAATTTCTGTTTTTTAAAAATTCTGTATTATTTCTGTGTTTTTTCTGTTTTGCTTTTTTAAAATCAAAAAATAAATTATGTTTCAAAAGAAAAAAAGAAAGAAAGAAAGAACAGTTTATTTAGCTCACAGTTTCAGAGGGTTTAGTACAGAGTTGCCTGACTCCAAAGCACAATGGGCATTGGGGAAGGACCTGGCAAGAAGAGGTGTTCCCTTCATGGCAGTCAGGAGACAGAGCACAAAGGGAGGAAGTGGGGAGGAGAACATGCCTTTCCAGAGCACATCTCTGGTGACCATCCCTTCTGACCTAGGCCCCAGCTTCTAGCAGCACATGACACATCCTTGGGCAAATCTATTGAAGAGGATAGTGGCCCCATGATCTGGTCACTGTCCAGAAGCCTCATTTCTGAATATCTGCACTTTTGGGGGAGACATTTTAGATCTAAGCCATAACCAAGGCAGCGGAGGTGAACCACACTTTCCAGTAGGTAAAAGTGAAATTAACTGTGAGTGACAGACTCAAGGTCATCTGAAAGTGACTGATATTTCCTTTTATTTGTTTTCACATCCTAGAGACTTACACATTATCATGGACCACAGAGAAGATGACAGTAGACAGGGATCAATCAAAGGTTAGAAACATACATCACACAAAGAAGAAAAGGTATTTCCTCCCAGCTGAGATGGAAGGGAAGGAATGACGGGAGGCTGAGTGCAGTCCTGCTGATTGTCTGCAGTGAAGGAGGAAGCTGACTGCTGAGCGTGGTGGACAGGAAGGGCTCTGGAACAGAGTGGAGAGGGTTTGCAGGAGCTGCTGACCGTGAAGGGAGAAGAACATGGCCAGGTTTGCCAACAAGGCTTTCAAAACAGGTACCTGCAGTGTTCAGGGATTTTCCTCACCATTTCTTGCTCCCTCTTGGGTAGGAGTAGAAGGAGCATGGCTGAAACATTTTAAAAGCCAGAGCAGAGGTTGTGGGACAAAGGGCCTCCCAAAGATAGAAGGCCAGAGGGGGTTTAGTAAATCATGTGCTCTTTGATTCAGGATGAGTGAGAACGGAAATGAAGAAAGTGGAACAGTGCAGAGGAGAAGTGGGGAAATGATCATGTTAGACTGTATACGACCAAAGAGGAGGTTTTCGGGATTGTTAACATACGTAGGGGGAGTGAGGCATGGCAGTGGAGAGGCCAGAGGAGGCCAGAGGGGCGTGCTGGAGGTTAAGAGTTCCCCGGTCCCTTAACGATAGCAGTGAGTGCTCAGGCTAAGTGGGCTAAATTCTTCTTATACTCACAGTAACCAGACTACTCTGAGCTCCCATCACCATGACAACCATGTGACATTAGAGCCATTATCAGAATGGTGAGGTGAAGCAAGATAATCAGTGATGAGATCACCCCACATTGGAGACGATTATCCTCCAAAGCCTTGACCATAAATCTTGGCCTTTGGAAAGCCAGTTCTTTCCAACATCAGGTCTCCTACTGCACATCTTAACATCAGAGGCCAAAGTATACTTCCCACCTTCCAGGACTGATGCACGTAGCTCACAGACGGCAGGGGAAAGCAGGGGGAATAAGACAACTCAACTGTGTCTGAAAACTAATAGGGACTGCAAAACACCCCAGGAAATAAAAAAAATCTGTTAGGAAGGACCCCAGAGAGGGCAGAATGTCACTGAGCAACACAACCACTAAGCAAACAGTGTAAAAAGTGTAGGAAAAATTGCTGAGCTGAGTTTGAAATATCCTTGAGGCAGGTGCTGAGCACAGAGCACCCAGGTCCTACTGGGTGATCCTCATCAATACCTTAGCAGTGGGATCACTCTGAGTGATGGCCCTGTCCAAAGGGGCTGGTCTCTCGGTTATTAAGGAAGGAAAGGCTGCTGCAAACGAGGACACAGATCTCTAAAACTGACATGCTCGTGCTGGCTTCTCCAGGGGCGAGAGGCTCCCCCGAATGATGATGGGGTTTACGGGGTGAGGGGGGGTGGGTTCCAGACACTTAGGTTAACCTTATGGCTGGTGAATAATAAGTGCAAAGTCATGGTGTAAAAAATGAAGTTTTGCTCAGAATTTGGAAGAAAAGGTGGCAGCCCGTGGCAAAGCAAATCTTCTTTCACTGGTACTGAGGAGGTCACATTGGTCTAGAAATTACTATCTTAATGAGAATCTACACTTTGGCTAAGGCAAAAGAGGCAGCAACGTTTGGTGAGGAGGCTGGAATTTCAGAAGATGTCCTAATGCTGTTGGGACTTCTGGAGGGCATGGCGTCGGGACTAAGAGGGATCCATTCTGCAGAGCAGAACGTGGGGGGATGGAAGATGTGACCCACAGGGCTTACATTTAGGTTGGTGGCTGGGAATGGATGCAATTCACAAGCCTCAGGATTTTATAAAAAGACCAGTGATTAAAATACTATTTTGAAAGGACCCAAGTTTCTAGAAACCATTCCAGGGGTGCTGAGAAGTTATTCATTGAACTAAAATTTTTATCTAGATATTTACAAGAGCTTCTGAACTAATCAGTTGACTCTCCAATTGCAGTTATCACCTGCATTCAGCTCCACATATCCATCAGAATTATTTCTAAAATACAGATTCAGGGCTTACCACCCCCACCTCCCCGACAAGATGCTTCATCAGTCCCTCACCATAGTAAGGATGACGTGTGAGCACCTGAAACATGACCTCCACACCCTGGCACAACCTGTCCCCATCCTACCTCCCAGCCTATCCTTGGCTTCCATCATATTCATGCCAAGGACAGTAGGTGACCCTTCACAGGGGAAGGCGAGAGAATGGAGAAGGGTTCAGTCTCCAAAGGTAATGCACACGACTTGGAAACCAGAATCCTTCAGGTCTACTTACTATGTGCCCTTGATCTACTTACATGAACACTCAGCCCTTTCTACAGTCTACAGATGAGATGGGTGTGATATAAACCATAGAAACTGCCATGGAGTGATCAATAAATGCTAGCAGTGATGACAAGTGTCCCTCTGTCCCAGAAGACCACACCCTCATTCCTCTGCTGAAAATCCTTTTCTCATGTTTTTCATCTCAAGCTACTTGTCTTCTCTCAAGTTCCAGGTTAAATAGCACAAGTTCTTTCAAGTTTTTAGAGTGTTTTTTTTTTTCCTTTTCCCTATCAGTCAGGTTAAAATTAATCACTGATTTTGCTTCCACAAGGTTTACACAGGTTCAGCCACAGCGGTAAGGGCACCTTATCAGCGTGCACTGCTGCAGGCAGTTTGCCTACCACAAATCGGGAATGGTCTCCGCATCGCTCTAAGGCCATGGACAGAGTCGGGTTCCGCGGTCTTTAATACACACACTATGAGAACAAAAAGTAGAAGTGGGCATCGCTTGCTCTGTATTTAAGAAAAATGTCACATACTTTCCCAACTGTCAACAAAAGGTTCAATTAGTTTCTCATTCGAAGTCTTTGCATCTCATGTTTCTTGACAGTGCTTAGCACCCACTAGATGCTCATTAAAAGTCTGTTGAATCCAATATGGTGGCATAGAATAAGAGTGAATGGAATTAAACATTCCTGTTTCAGAGAGTTAGAAGCATTCATCATGCAGTTCTCATTATCACAAGATGCATCTATTTTGAAGAAAAATTCTAAACTGAATCACTAATGATATGAACAACTAAGTTGTATTTTAATGAGCAACAGTAAGCTTATAATAGCCCATTGCAGTAGCCAGCAATATGGCCCTTTTCTTGCCAGTAATAGTTTCAATGGGGGAAAGTATCTACAAGTATTTCTAGCTCCCTTTATGTTATTAAAAGTACCAGTGTAACCTAGCAACCAATGAGATACAGATATTAAAGCAGACACTACAATATATTCCGGTACTTTGCCATCCATTTGGTGTAACTGTCTACATTCTAATAATTACCCACTTCTTATTTATGACAATAATTGAGTCCATTTTCCCCATGTCTTTTTCAAAACCTTTTCCTTCCCCTCAATATGCTGACTGATACCCTCAGAGGTGATGTGGGGGAAAGAACAAGTTAGCTTAAAACAAAAGAAGTAAGAATCAAAGGGGGGCCATTAATGGGCCAGGGCAATTGGCACAGAAAAACACCTAACTGGTGCATGAGAGGAACTTGGGCTTGCTCTCCTAAACCTGGACATGCTGCTTTATCAGCAGTGGAAGAGCATCACTCTGGTTGGAGATCACCACACACTTATGCAATGAGTCAAAGAGTTCCTTGCACTAAATGCCTTACTTCAATTTATCTTTTCCTGAACTTTTGGTCTGGGGATAAGAAACGGGTTAACACGGGCACTTGATCGAGCCACAGGGCAGCACCCAGCAGAATCCTGGAACTGCAGAATGCGTTGCTCCCTGCCAGCCATGGCAACTGCCTCCTCCCATATCCTCCCTCATCTATACGAGGAAGACAAGGAAGCCTCCATGTGTGAATAGAAAAAGGGATAATGAGGTCGCTGAAAATCTAGAGCAAGCCCGCCAGGCACCTTTCTGCCCTCTCACTTTCTACAAGAGCTATCTGTGCGTGGTTACAGTGGGTGACGGGGAGGAAGGGTTTTGGTCCCGGCAGGATGCAAAGCCTGGGGTAGAGGAAGAGAGACCAGTCAGCAAGGTTCACGTGTGTTAAAAAGAGTAAGGAAATCTCTTCCTCTGCTTTAAATGGAAGAAATTGGAACACTGGAAAAGGGGGTACATTTGTAAACTCATGTTCCTTTATACACTTGACTTCAATTAAGCTATTTTTCTGTGCCAAACACTGTCTGAGATGGGAGATAAAACATAATTCCCAGCATCTACTAGCAAGAAGATAAAAAATGGAAAATCATAGCTGTGATGAGAAGATACAACAATGAAAGCTAAAGATGAAGAGATGAAAGATGGTTAACCCAGGCCTTGGCCTGACGGGAAATGGTATGTTATGTCGATAAGAAAGAAAGATAGTTGATGTTATTGTAAAAATGCTGCATTTTTTGACCACCACTCTTCCTTTGACACTGAGAACAGAACTGAGGAAACACACGTAAGTTTAATTAATTAATAAGATCTGAGGATGTGATGCTGCCACCAAAACCATCTGACAACATCTGCCTGTACTTTCCACATTAATATCAAGTTTCACCTCTTGCTTTACTCCAGAGGATACAGTTTTCTTAAAACAAACATAAATGATCAACTCTAGAAGAAGGTCCTGAAGGTCCCTCATCCTGCAGGAATATCCTGCAGGGAATGTCTTATGCTGCAGCTAGTATCTCCGAGTTAAAAGTGAGTTCAGACTGGAGCAGAGGGAATGGAGGTGATCCCTGGTCATCACTGAGTATGGATGTGAGCCCTTCAGTGAGTCATCTGGTGACATATTGGTGGGGACAGATAAGTTTCCTATTTTAAGGTTCCTTGCAATTGGTTTCCAAGTGATTTCAAAATTGAGTTATAGGATAGCTCTCTCTCCCCACTCCCTGCTCCTTCAGGAAGCTTAGCCACTGGGCATGGGCTAGGAATGGATCTCAGCCCCTGAACTCAAGCACCAGTTCCATGCTTTGCTCCTCCCTTGCATCCTCTTAGGCCCGGCCTCCTCCTTTGGTCTCTTGCTCTACACTGTCGGGCAGGCTCCACGTGGTCCTTGAGGGGAGGAGAAGATGGCTAAAGAGTGCAAATGAGGGGCTGGGGATTTAGCTCAGCAGCATAAGCCCCTGCCTTGCAAGTACGCAGTTGTGAGTTTGATCCCTGGCACCGATTAAAAAAAAAAAAAGAGTGCAAATGAGCAACTGGGCTGAGGGAGACCATGGCACAGCGAATATGGTATCAAGACTCCCCCACTCTGTGAGAGGAGAGCAAACATGGTCCAGACTGTTTCCTGAAAAGATGCCACCTGCCAAAACTAGCACCAACTGCCACACACCCCAGGTCAGCTCCACTGAACAATAGCATTGACTCCTGGCCTGGACAGCTGACACTATCCGGATACTCACATGGAGAGGAGTTTGGAGGGATCATACAGGTTTGTACTGGTCATAGAGATGGGGTAGGTAATTCTCAATGAAGCAACACCTGATGTTGAGACATCTTGAACCCAAGGATGCCTGTAGGATTTTAAAATGTGAAGAAAAGATGAAAGGTGGTAGAGAAAGTGAGGCCTAGAATCAAGGCTCTGATGGGAATCACAGCGGTAAAAGTTGGCAGAGTCCTGAGAGATGAAGGGTGATTGTCTCAGAAGCTTAGCAGTGCCTGCATCTTCCTCTCCCAGGCCTGTGGTGCACCCTTTAGCCAGGGGCAGGGTGCATAATCAGCACATGCCCGAGAAACCAGGCATCATTCTGGGTGAATCAGTCCGCTCCCATTTAGATTCTCCTAACAGTATCTTACAGAAATGACACTGACAATATGTGTAAATGAGCATTCTCCTGCCATAGGTCCTTAGTCTTGTGGCTGTCACCAGTGACTGCAGATAACTCAGCGGAATGAATTCAGAAGGGGTTTGGAAAACGCTAGCTGACAGAGATTTATCCTCCACAGTAGTGACTCTTCTTGATCTTGTAATGCTGTGGATTTATTCAGACCTATAGGGAGATTTGTGATTTGGTACTCATTGTCAGTGATGCTGAAAAACTGGGACATACTCAAAAAGGAAAGCCAAGCAGGTGAAGGGTGCTTGAGACACAGGAAATGTTCTCTTAACTGTCCCTAAACCAGAATCCTCTAGAGCAGTGGTTCTCATTCTTGATAAGCCAGAATCACAAAGAAGGTTTGTTAAACTCTGGCTAACCAAGCCCACTCTGGGATATGTGACTGGTTTATTGGTGTCAGTGCCAGAGAATTTGCTTTTCTAATGAGTTATCAGGTGACATTGCTGCAGGTTCTTGCAAAACAGGCTGGTCCAAAATATCTTTTTCAAGCATATTTTCTCTAGAGAGCAGAGCTAGACCTTATAAAGTAATACAGTAAGTGCGAAGCTATAAACACTGTAGTTGGGGACTTTTGCAGGATATTGGGTAAGAAGGTGCAGTGTGCACCTTAGGAATCAGTCTGACTTATGAACCTTCTACCAGAACAGAAAGCAAGGCATGGTGTAACCCGTTACAATTATCTCAGTGGAACTCTGGAAGGCAGTGGGACACAGGTCCTCAGTATGATATGACCCCTCTTGGGAATCTAGAGGGGGAATTATACAGTAACTCCCGTTGAGCATTCATCGAAGGCTCCTCCAGGGGATCTTGAGCCCTTAGAATGCCTGTGTTGCTCCAATAAGTGACCAGCAAACCCAAGGTGTGGGGTTTATCAGACACCAACAGAACCCAGCATCAAACGCAGGGCGCACGAGGGTGAAAGTGTGCAGTGAACAGAAGGCTGCCCTACATTTGCATGCTCCCCTGTTTCACTGACTTGCCTCAAGAGTATAAATGTTCTTTCAAGCAGAATCTGGCTGGTCCTTATGTCAGCATGTCTCTCTGCAACTTTAAGGTCTTGTCCAAGTGAAGAATCTCTCCTTGGGTGGTGAGAGACATTTAAAAGGTAAAGGAGCAGTCAGGGTGCTCCCAGGGTGTCCAGCACGATCCTTCCCTTGGTGCCTCTGTCCAGCGGAAGTTCCTGCCTCACACTTCCCCAAGCTCCCTGTCATCTGTGCTGGGGTGTCAGCCTGTCCTCTCAGTGTCTTGTCTCACAGCTTCTGTCACTCTTCTGCACCAGCCACCCCCAGTCTGTCCTGATAAGCCTCAGTGTGACACTCGGGATTCATTGTGGTCTCTCCATTTCTTCCTCTGCTTCCTGAATTCCCACAGGGAGCAGGAGCTTTAGAACAGTGAACTACTCAAAGCCTCACAAGCGAAACATCACTGGACCCAGGAGTCCATCCACAAACCTCTGCCCTCTGCCCAGAAGACCCATCTGTACCCTGACACGTTCAAGTCTCTACTTTCTCAGAATCTAAAAGTTAGAACAACTCGCCAGATACTGCTGTTTCATGGGCTGAAACCTTAGTCTCTTCCTCCTCCCCCTCCTCCCCCCTCCTCCACCACCTCCTTCTCCTCCACTTCCTCCTTCTTCCCCTCTCCCTCTCACTCGCTTTCTCTTCCTTCTCCATCTCCTTCTTTTTAAACATATTGTGTTAACCTCTTAGTCATTTTCCTTTCCTCAAGTCTGGCATCAAGGAGCATTTTTATCCTCCTTTCTTGAGAGCGCCACCTAGTGACCATTCCTGGTAAAAAACCCTCCTCGGTTGTTGGTGTCCTCGTCTGTCTGGTCACGTGAGCTGGTTGCCTGAGTCTGACCCAGGGGAAGAAGGAGGCAAAATCTGTGACCGTGGCTTCCTACAGACAGCATCCTCGGTCTACTTTTATTAGCGAGAGAGGAAAAATAGCACCACTGCTATCTTATAATTGGAAACACGACCTATATATTCTTGCCTGCCCCAGCCTTTCCTAGAAGGGGGACAAAAACACATTTCAGAAACGGAAGCTTTTCGAATCGGTGGACTCAGCATTAATATCTGCAGGTTAATTAAGGACAATGAAATGTAGTCGACAGAAAACAATGCTGGTCGGTGGCAGAGAAGTCAGATTCCAGAAGTACAAATCCTCCAAGAGGAAACCAAAGACCAGGCCATGTGCCTGCCGCGGTCACGGGAGTTTTAAATAGCTGAATCCGCTTAACTTGCAGTGTGAGCCCAGGATTCCAGCCCTGGGTGGAGGTGGGGAAGGGTTCTGTGGGGCCTGGGCAGTTCCAATCCAGCTCCCAAAATACACAGGCCCCAGCCACCACCACCTATTCCAAGTGACCCTCTCAGCAAGCAGCTTAAGGATAAGTGGCAGGTCCTACTTCCAGCTGGCACTGGCTGGAGAAAAGCAGACATTGCCCCCTAGAAACTGACCCTGGGGGTCTCATGCCACGCCCTTCCCCTCTTCCTGCCTAAGGCCTCTCAGTATCTCACCACTTCCCCCTGCTTGTCTCTAGGGTGAAAGATCAGCCCCACCCACCCCTGGGCCATGAGAATGTGCCCTGGTGCTCACTGGTGGGCTCCGAATACATCAGAGCCCCTGCCATGAGCTCACTGCGATGGGACTTTTCCAAGCTGGGCTTTATTCTGGGTCCCCAAGCGCATGAATGGGATTCAGCCCTCCTCCTGGTGTCCCCTGGTCATATGGAGCCAGCCACAGCCAGCTGGGAGCCCAGTCCACACCAACTCGCTGCCAGCCCATCTAGGAAAGATTTTTGAAGTAGGCAGGGCCTGCTGGGGTTCACTGTCACTGCCAGCTTGGTTGGACTGAGAAAGGCCTAGAAAATTAACGACACCCACTTCCTAGAATGCCGATGAAGGTGTGTCTAGAGACCATTAGAACGCCGGCTGGCAAACTTAGCCGAAGGCCCGCCCTGCACGGGCAGCACCACCTGGCAGGACAGGGGCAGCCGGAGGAGGAAGCTGGCCAGGGTGGGCTCTCCTGCTCTCTCTCTGCTTCTGGCTCCAGCACACTCTGCCACCATGATGTCTGTGTCAACTCAGGCTGGAAACAATGGAGCCAGCTGACCCTGAACTGGAACGTCTGAAACTATAAACAAAAGAAATCTTTCCTCCTTTGGATTTGTATATGTCAGTTATTTCGTCACAGTGACAGAAAGGTGACTAACATGGGGTCGGACGCTACCACAGGAATGCTCTGCTGTGAAGCTTAAGAAAGACAGCTTAGTCTATTACCCTCCCTGGGCAACAGTGTTCTTTTATCTCTGATTTCTCTAAAATTCTTACAGGCTCTAGTCTTTCAACTCTGCAAATTTCTAGCTAGGCAGCCATATGAGGGTTTTCTAGAGGATAAGGATCAATAGAAATAACACAGCAAGGGACTTACTGGATTGGCTTATAGAGGTGGAAGATTTCACACGGACCGTGTGCAGGCTAGAGAGCCAGAAGATGGAGGCGCTGCTGAGACAGGGATGCTGGGAGCTCAGAGCAAGAGGGATCCAGGACACAACACCATTCAAGACTGAAGGCCTTGCAAATGTCACTTTCTGGGTTTGGTTTTCACCAGGGAAGGGGCACAAGGACTTCTGCCTCTCCCTCAACAACTCCTCCCTTCTTTCTGTTTCCAGAGCTGGCGCTGCCTTTGCAGCCCACAGAAACTGCACACTGAGCTCGGCTGTAAAGTACCAGAGAGAGGAGGGCCCTGAGGAAGAAGGCCGCCAGTTACCGTCTGCTCAGCAGCGTTCCCATTCCATGTGCTGCCCACAGAGTGTGTTCCTTCAGGGACCCCTTCCCTCACATCCACTTCTTCCAGTGGGGCTGCCAGTCAAGTACCTGGCTCTCTGCACCTTCCTGGGTACTGCATCCACCCCGCAAGGTACGGTGCACGCCCACCGGAGGAAGTCACAGGCAACTGGCCGATCTTCCCTTCACAGGTGGATTGAGTGTTCTGAGGGTTGTAGACACGTAACTATGGATAATTTTCCCAACCACGTGGAGAAAACTGACTGGAAATAAAGACAAGTTCAGACAAAGCAGAGAAACAGGAGGTAAAGAGTGATTCTTTATGCACAGTCTTCATGGTCCCATTACTTTCCAACAAACCTCTTCTTCCACCACCCCCCAATTTTGGGTTTTCTAAACTAGCGGGAGAATTGCATTGTTTGAGTCTGTGAGTGTTGTGAATCACAGGCGAGTGCCCTGCTCCTTCCTATTTTTTTCTGCATCCTCAACTACTTCCTGTTAGTGTTCTATGCCTTGATTTTGGAGGGTACAAATTTCATTTCCTGGTGTTCCTGCTCTTCCTCGTGTGCATGTGGATCTTCCACATCCTTCAAGTCCCTTTGACCTCCCTGGACAAACACTGAATATCCCAACAAGTGTGGTTCACAGGAAACATACAATTGTGCCCTTTATCCAGGGACACAGTGTCCAAGCGAGGTAAAGAAAGGGAAGGACGAGGGTACAGCCAGCCAATGACGAGCAAGACCAGAACTACTACAGAGAAATGAGACCCACTTTTTCCTTGGGTGCCTCCATTTGGCACAGATCTCCAGGAGACAAATGCCTTCCCCAAATAAATAGACTAACCAGCTTCACTAACCCCAAATACCTTCCTTTGGCCTTGCCACCAGGAAAGCGACAGTGGCATATTACACATTGTTCATGCCAGCTACTGGGTCCCATTTGCCTCTAGAATCTGTTTTCTTAAAAGTGCCTGCTGCTGTAGGTTGTCAAAGGATGACACAATTTTAAAACTCTAACACACAACATCAAATACAATAATTTCACACCTTAAATATTCCATGAATAACCACATCTAGTTTAAATTGTCATTTGGCAAAGCCACAAAGACAAAGGAAAATACCCCCAATGACTAATCTTTTACAAAACAGCTCTGAAAAGATGTCTTAGTGCTTTTTGGAGCGTGACATACAAAACACAATTTTATTTTTCCATTTTTGCCTAGATTTCAAGTGGCAGAAGCAATCTGATGATCTTATAGGCTTTTTATGTAGGTCACTGCGTATTTGCATGTCCTCCCAAGAATCATTTTCCACAGGATCTTTGTTCTGGGAGTGAACATATCTAGACTTTATACTTTCTTTAGAGAGGCTGATATTCAAGTGGGAAAAAATAGACATCCACTCTTAAACTGTGCTAACAATGTTGGTTCCATTTCAAAATGTTAATCTGATGAAAATTACAGAAATGACCACCTAAGCTGCCGAAACATCCAAGAGCCAACAGCTGTATTTGGGAGGGGGAAATATTTGTGGTGTCATTAACAATTTGTGTGAGCTCTCTAGATCTGTGCCCAAAGGCGTCTTGTCATTTATGATTTGGCCAGCACCTCTTGGAGATAGTTTTCTGTATTTCCATGCATTTCACAGTGCATCCTAGTCTCACTTGCGGTGCCCAAGAAGAGAATTAGAGATTCCGCTCTTTGGAAAGTCATGGAATCCAGGTTCTCAAAGCCAAGAAGGAGCATAGGATGGTTTTTCCAGTTCTGTCATTGGAACTATATTCATCTCCTAAGTTACTGAGACATTTGCAGAAACTAGTATTATGGGGTTTTTTGTTTTTAACTCTTTCCTCTGCTGCTGTCTGACAGGGTTCTTCAGACATGCTTCACTCACAGGTCACCTTAACACAATTCACTGATGGGGCTGCAACACCCTGATGTGTGAGTTCCATGTGTTCGGTCTGGCCACGAGCTACCACCTGCATCTGGGAGAAGACACTTGGGGATCCAGGTTGGGTGGCAGTAGAAGCCTGTCTTTAGCAGAAGTTCGGGCCTTCCATCTTGCTCTCTCCAATGTTCCCTGGGGAAACAAGCAGCCCGGGCCGAGGATTCTACTGTCTTCAGGCACCAGACGCTAAAACTAAAGACACAGCAGCCCGCCTCTACCGCGTGCCATGCAGCACTGTCTTGAATGGTGTCCCTGTTTGGACTGCCTCTTGGGGTTCACCCTAACCATTACAGGGATCTAGATGGAGCCCAGAGACACAGAGTCATTTCTTCCCTCTGGGTTCCTTCTCTTGCTTTATGGGTGGTAGAAGAGACAAGCTCTTGGAAATGCTCCCAGGATTTTTTCTTATTTCCAGTTCAGTTCTGGCTCAGGAGAACATGTGGCTGCCATGCGCCTCAGCCCAGTATGCCCAGTTTGCAAGTCCAAGGCAATTACAGTGCAGGTCTTCTTCATCTAGTGGAGCCACAGGTGGGTGGACCTGAGAACTTGTTTCTGAGGATCTCAGTGGATAAATGCCCTCAGCCTGTCTTCTGGTCGTAGGATCATCTACTCAGCAAATCTTTACGGAGCCCCCGCGATGGTTCTGGGGAAGAATAAGGAAGTACAGTTGTGGTTTAAGAAGGCACCTAGCCTGATGCAGACAGTTAAGTAGGTAGTTGCCATCCAGGGTGGTTCATGCAGACACCATGGAGAGATGCACCTAGTGGTGAGGAGCAAGTGACCAGCTGCTCCTCAGACTGGGAAGGGTCACGAGGGGTGCACAGGTACAAACAAGGAGCTTGTCACATAGGCAAAGCAGGCAGAGAGGCTCTAGGAGCAGGAGAAGTAAAAAAATACAGGGCTAGTAGGAATTAACAGGTCATTTGTTTGTTTTACCAAGAACAATTACAAGACACTTCAACATGGCCAGAGAACAGGATGCAAGCACAAAAAACAGATGTAAGAGGGATGACAACCCAGGGCTGTCCTGGATTTTGTTTTTGTTTTACGGTGTTCACTTGTTTCTGAGTCTGGCGCTCCTCTGGCCCCGGGAATACAGCAGGGAGGAGAGAGACTGCCCTGCCTTCATGGGGCTTGCACTTTAATGAGAAAAGATGAAAGACAGGCATGCAGGCAGGTGGGCAGACAGGAATGGACTGTGAAGAAATCAGTCATAGTGCAAAAATGGGAGAAGAAAGATGCTGGACACAGGCACTAGAGGCAAGAACTGGGCAGAAACCTGCAGGAAGTGAGGAAGGAGCAGCGGAGAGATGGGAAGGATCTTCACCACCACAGCCTCTGTCCACAGGTGTCAGCTGGGCCCTTGGTGACACCGAGGCCTGTCGCCATACAGCACCATCTGTCACTTGACCCATACTTCACCTTCGTTAGTAATCCTCCAGGCCTTACCGCACTTCCCGGGCCCTATACCGACTGGCCTGCCCCTCACTCTTACAGTGGATGACCTGGCATTGCTCTCCCTCTGCACAGTAATCGTAGGCCACTGGGCACAGCTGTCATTTTCTGTCCCCACAACTGCAGGGGCCCAGTGCAAAGTCAGCATAGCAAAGCCATTGCCCAGAGACTCAGCGCCCTCATTCACCAGTTAGATGAAGACTGTAGAATGGGTGATTTGCTAACCTTCCTACGGCCCTTTATTTACCCAAAGTATTCACCACTTTAACAACCACCATTGAAATCCTGTAGGAGTGTGTCCTCTTATTATGATTATAAAATGCGACTTTCTGTATTTTAAATATTTCATTACCAGAGTCAAAACTTTAGTACAGTGGTACCTCGGTTTATGAATTCAGTTTGTGTTATCATCTGGGGGATGGTGGCTGCATTTGTGTTCATGCAGGCAAAGTTGCCATGGTTTTGTTTACCACCTGATGCAGAATTTGTGAATGGAAGCAAATTTTGCCACTTTTGTTTGTGAACCAAATTGTTTGCCAACAGAAGCATTCAGGAAAGGAGGTATTACTGTGTTTTTTACACTTACATTTCAGAGGTCAGTTTATAAAACTCTCAGTGTCTTTTGGTTATTGTTTTTTTAAATCTTCTTAGCATTTCTTGGGTTTTAGTCCTTTTTCTGCAATTTCATATTCATAGTTAACTGACATAAAATTTGAGGTATTAACATATGCTCCAACACAGAACTTTCTTATTCCCAGTCCCCTGATTTGAGCAGTTTTAACATTTTAATTCTAATTTCCCTGCAGACTAAGAACAAATCAACATAACCACATTGTTCCTTATTTGAAATGAAATGAAAATATCAACATTTTACCAATATGTGTTCCACCAATTTTCGATTTCCTTAGCATTTTAAATTTAGTTCATCTTCAAAAAATTGATGGATAGAAATATATACAAGGCTGATATGAGGGATTAACAACAAAATGTTAAAATTCTGGAAAGTTCCACCCAGAAAAATGCATTCAAAAACATCAAAAAGAAGTAAAAATTGACAAGAGCTTGTCATATCTGAAATACAGAATTTTGAGTTACAGAAAAAGAGTTTACCATATGGGAAATATTTTACAGTGATTATCTTTGGCCAGTCTTCCAGAATCTTAGAATGTGCTTGTGAGCCTCTCCAGTGACAGAGTAATTTTAGATCAGTTCATAATTAGAAAATCTTACATAATCAGTAACTAAAAATGAACATTTCTGGGAAAGCTATTCAAACTGACAATAGAGCTTTTAAGCCAGAAGACTACAATTGATAAATATCATAAATTTAAGTTGGTTTTGTGCTGAGTTAAATTTTGACAATTGTTCTGAGGCAGTGGATTTTTCTCATGCTGAGGTAGCTGTTGCTACAACCAGCTTCCCGTGGGCTTTGGTCTCCCTACTGACTGGACACCTACCTGTCTGCCCCTTCCATTTAGGTCACATCTTGGCCAAATGCTTGCCACTTTGTGATCTGTCACCGCAGCTTCTATGGTCTCAGGATATGGCCAGGATCATGACTCTATCAACACCTTGACTGCAGCTGACCTCACATCTGTGAATCCTGCCCTGCATCACTGCTAGGTCCAGGACTTTACCCTCTGTCCACTTATAATACAGTGTCTCTCAGCTTGTCCCAGGCTTGGAGGCCATCTCAAACCATTGAGTGCCTAATACTCTTGCTGCCTAAATCCCATCTTTCTTGTTTTCAGCATAATTTTTCTTCTACCTGTAAGACTATTATCCAAGACTTATAAAAAGAAAACCTGAGGATTTTCCTTCAATCAAAACATCACTCTTCCTTTGGCTGAGTTCAGTGAATGACAAGACAAGGTGGAAACTGACACAAGAGTCAGGAGACCTGAGCTCTACACAGGACCCTTGACCTGTGGGACGTGGCACCGGCTCTCTTTCTCAGATTGCAGTTCCCATCACCACACAGACAGAGTTGCCTGGTCCCTGAGCCAACAGTCAGAGTTAAATCTCTGCAATCATCTCAAAAGTGAAGGTGCTGCCTTTCCCCAGGAAATGAGGAGTTCTCTCCACCAACTTCTTGTTCCTGTGTCCTTGACATTAACTACTTCTCTATTTCTGATGCCTATGTTTGGATTTTGGACTAGTTAACAAAGATCTTTGATCCAGAAAAGTCACTCTTTTGGAACTGAGATGGGTGGTAAAGCGAGAGAAAAAGGTGACAGCTGGCCTTAGGGTCCCCACGACTCTCTGGATGACTCTTCTCTGGCTTCAACAAGTCACTGCGTCTGTGTTTCCTCGTCTCCTTTTACAACCAGGCATAATTTTACTCGTTCTCTATATTGAAAAAGGAAACTGTGCCCATCAGGATGAGGTACAGGTAGTCATTCTGTCCTTTCTTCATAGTCTTTCCACCTCAGCACCGGTAACATTTCGGGCTGGATGCTTCTCTGTGGTGAGGAGCTGCTCTGTGCCATGTGGGACACTTAGCAAAATCTCCAATCATGGTCAGGTAGACCCAGGACACCCCCTCCCTGACCTGACAAGCAAAGCTATGTCCAGACATTGTGAAATAGGACCTGGGAGCACCCTTTCCTCCACTTGTAAACTGCTGTCAGATAGAAACCCTATGATAACCCTATGAAAATTTAAATGAGTGATTTTGTAGATCTTGGAGGTGATTCATGTTTGCTAATGTCACTTGCTTTCTGGATGTTACAAATTTTCAGGCCATGAATAGAAATCAGCAGTGTGAAGAGGGAGATAAATCTGGCCTAGACTCCTGCTTCTCAACGCCATAGCTGAGTGGTATAGAATGAGTAACACAACTTCTCTGGGAAATACAGGGGTTTGGAGGAGGAATAGTGTGATGATTTAGGGAATTGGTGAAGCAGCTGTTCTGTGATGATAATGTTTGTTACTATAGTGACCCCTACTGACAAAGTTCCCAATTACCACTCACCTCTACTAGAGCTTTTACCAAATACAACTTATTGGAGAAGTGATGTGTGAAAGTAAATTAGTCTTTCAGAATAAACTGTTTGAAGTATTAAAAGTTATTCTTCAGTGGCGAGGCATGGCAGCTCAAGGCTGTAATCCTAGCACTCAGGATGCTGAGGCAGGAGAATCACCTCTAATTCAAGGCCAACCTGGGATACGTAGTGAGTTCAAGGCCAGGCTGAACTACTTCACAAGACGCTGCCTCAAAAAAGAACCCAAAATAAATAAATAAAAGTTATTCTTCAGAGTTCTTGGAACCATGAAGATAAGTAAACAAAAGCATCCACCTGTGATGGAATTTTATTTTTACAACCCATGTGACAAATGAAAGAAAACTGTGTCACAGCCACTTTGAAGTCTAATAGCCTGAACCATATACAGACTTAAAACTGTGTAGTAGTTTCTGAGAAATTATCTACTGTTACAAAATTACTATGAGCTGGGTAGGTTAAAACAAAAAGAATTTATTCTCTCACACCTCTGGAAATCCAGAAATTCAAAATCAAGATGTCTTCAGGGCCATGTTCTCCTCAATGGCTCTGGATAAAAGATCTTTCTGACTCTTCCTAGCTGCTGCCAGCATCTGAAAATCCTTAGCATACACCAGCTTACAGACCCCTCACTCCAAACTCAGCCTCCATCTACACAGGGCCCCTCCCCTCTTCTTGTAAGGACACGTGTCCTTGGGTTTTGGGTCCAGCCTCATTTCTTTTCATCTCATCTGAATCCTAAACTAATTACATTTGTAAAGACCTATGTGAAAACAAGGTCATATTCTGTGGTTCAGAATGGGTGTGAATTTTTGAATGCCATCACACAACCCACTAATCTTAAATACATCTCCAAAGACTTGTTTGCAAATAATTTCATATCTGAAGTTTCAGAATGGACATGAATTTTTAGAGGTACTACTCAACCCACTAGAAGTTGTGAGGGTTCTCAGAAATTTTCTCCCAAAAGTTCAGCCTTTAGGATGAGCGCAAACTTATTTTGAAAAATCAAATGGTATATTTCAAAAGAAAATACACTAAGCAATCTCCTTTCCAGAGTCACAGAAAGAAAGATTTGAAGTTACAGATGTGAAACTAGAAAAGCCATAGCTAATTTGGTTCTTAAGTGTTAGGTGAAGTTTCCAGCAGGAAAGTTTGGGACTTGGTCATTAGACAAACAAGAAGTAACATCAACCAAGGTGTAAATGCAGGTTTGCTCCTCTAGGAAATAACAGGCACAAATAATTGTATTAAGAATGACCTTTGGGTAGGTAGACAAGGGAACTTCCAGATCTAATGATTTTTTAATACTATCA
Organism: Hydrochoerus hydrochaeris; assembly: GCA_004027455.1. NCBI lineage: Eukaryota > Metazoa > Chordata > Mammalia > Rodentia > Hydrochaeridae > Hydrochoerus > Hydrochoerus hydrochaeris. The sequence goes on from PVLA01002832.1 coordinate 24,711, forward strand.
TTCTTTGTAGATTTACTAACTACAAATAGCTTCTCCAAAATTGTGGGTGAAAACTTTGGTTTAGTGTCCTTCAGTAAAGAACACATTGAATATTAATGCAGTAGAAAATTCAATATTTCCCTTTATTATTTGTGCTTTACTTCAGCTTACTTACAAAATCCTGACTCTAAACAGGGTAAGAATATTTTTCTGCATTTCATTTTTAACATTTTCTTAAGTAGATGCTTTTAAGGTCTGAGACAGGAATCTAATTTTATTAATTTAGAAAAATTGGCATTGTAAATATGAACATGGCAAGGGTTTCCTTCAATGAAGTCATTTTTCCTGGTTTACAAAACAGTTTTATAACAGCTTGTTGTCACATGTGGACAAGAAGATAGGCAAGAATGTTTATTACAATATATTTTATAATAGTAAATGGAACATCCCATAAGAATAAAATGAGAAAATGATTTTCAGTACATTTATACAAAGTGAGAACAACTGAATAGGGTCACATATATCAACAAGTGAAGTCTCAAATTAGAAGGTATAAAGGAAACTGAAAGTTGAGAATTATGTCCTTTGGAATAATTTAATATGAACAATGGCATCAAACACAAAAAACAATTCCACATGTTTAATATGTGGTAATAGCAGCAAAACATGCACAGTAATGATAGACACCAAACTACCAAGTGATGCCTCTGTAGCTAAAAAAACAAGAATCAAAGTTGGGTGCTCAGAGGTGTCTATATGCAACATTTCCGGTTTTTTAAATTAATTAATTAATTTATTTGGTACCAGGGATCGAACTCACGATCTCATGCTTGCCAGGCAGGTGATTGTGCCACTGAGCTAAATCCCCAGCCCCAACATTCCCGTTTAAAAACAAAAGAAAAACCTCATGAGATGCAGCGTGTGAGAAAATTGAGTGGTAGAACTGCACAGAGCTCAGTGATACACACATGAATTCAGAGTCTCAAAAGTTACGATATTGTCAGTGCTATCATTGTTAAACATCTTGACTTGAGTCCACAGGGAGCAATTATGTCACATTGTCACCTCGTGTATGCACAGGCTCACACACATAGTTGGGGCTGGAACAAATATTCATGGGAAAATATTTACACTTAGTAAGTTATGCATGTTGATAGTTTCCACTCTATTCTTTTTCTTCTCTTAACAAATGCTATCTGCAATTCACAAGCCACCCATTTTTCTGTTTAAAATATTTTATAATTATAAAGATATCTGTATAATACTGTCAAATATTTTAATTGACTGCAAGTACCAGTTTATCTGGAAGGATTAGGAGGATGCAGAAATATATTTCATAGTGTGTGGAGTCACAAGAAAACTAAGCAGTATTGTATTTGTTTTCAAATCATGTTTAGCTATGAAATCCTTTTGATAAACTCAGTGCTAATCACATGCAGAGAAAGAGTACAGTGTGACAATCTGAACACCACCACCAGAGAGGAGAACATCTTTCCTGGAGAAGTCCTTGTGATGCACCCCCAGGGTGAGGGTACATGCCTCCAGTCCCACTCTCAGGGATTAGAGAGTCCTGGGATAGGTGGGGGACCATGCAGGGATAGATGAGGACCAGGGTAAGTTAGGAAGGAGATAAAAGCTGGCAAGATGGCAAAGGATCATGAGAGGCAGGGTGCATCTCCCCGCAAGATTCATCCCACCAAAATAGCCAGTACACGGATGTGTGGTCTATGGGACTGTGGTGCCACAGTGCACTCAGAGTAAGGCCCTCGGTTCAAATTCATGCTGAGACCTCACGTGTGCCAGGGATGAGGTGCCGGCTTCAATCCTCAGTTCAAAAGAAGGAAAAGGAAGAAAGTGACAATAAGAAGAGGGGAGAAAAAAGACACAGAGATAGAGAAAAACAATATTCATGGTGCTACCATAATATGAGGTGTCTCACATTACCATGTAAGCTTTTGTCTCCTTTACCCCAGCCACGTGAGGATACCTTCTGCTTTCCCTAAGTGTTCTCTGGGGTGATTTTTCAGCCTTGTATCATGGCAGTGTTGAATGTTCTGGAAACTGTCATGGCATCCAGGATTTGGTGAGTGATCGTTGGCCACTTGGGCCCATAAAGCATATCATAAATGTCTATCAGAATCAGCCAGGACAGGGAGGTTTCCCCATTCTTCAGCTTTTCAGCTGAGGGTCTTCCAAAATCCCTCTGCTCCCAGTATCCCAGCCTCCATCCAGAAGGGACCTAAGCAGGCAAAGAGGCCCATGACAGTACATTTTCTAGAAAATACTGTTTTTTCACAAAACTTCTATGTAAGTCAATTTTCCATCATTGTGACAAAATCCCTGAAATCATAAATTTATAAGGAGAAAAGGTTCATTTTGGCTCACAGCCTCAGAGATTTTAGTTCTCAGACAGTTGTTTCCGTTGTTTTGGGGCTGTGACAAGGCAATACATTACAACAGGGAAAGTAGCTCACCTCATGGTGTCCAGGACACAAACAGAAGAGAGACAGGAAGGGACCAGTATCCCAAAACCCCATCTAAGGTCACGACCCAATGATCTAATTTCCTCCCTCTACACCCACCTCCAAAAGGGTCTACCATACATCAATAGCATCACAGGCTGGAGATCGAACCTTGGGCATATGGACCGTGAACTTTTAAGGAACACTTAAAATTCAAACTAGAACAGCCTCTGCGCCTTCCATTTACTCTGTGTCCAAGTAAGATAAAGCGCAGTACCTGACCTGGAAGAACAAAATTATTACTGCTACTCGTGTTGCCGTTCTCCATAATGATTTCTAGAACAGTAACACAAGAACGATGACTGCCATCCATTACATTCCTTAACTTTTCACAACTTTTTGTTTTGTTTTGTTTTATGATATCTAAACATTTACAGAGATATCCTGCAGCAGGAATTTCTTTGGTCAGGTCTAGAAGGTCTACCATCTCCACCCAATGCCAACTCTGCTGTGACCATGGATACACCACTCAGTCTGCCCATGATTCTGTAACTGAGCAAAAGATGATCTTGTCTCCCTTTCACATGAGAGTTCTGAGAAAAATGAAGTGTAGGTAGGTTTCACAGCTCGCTGCAGTGTGCAAACAACCAAATGCATACATGATCCCAGACATCCTCCTCTGGCAAAAACAGGAAGTGCCAGTTAGGTGGAGGTCTGTGCAAGGACAGTGACCATGAACACTGCCTCCAAAATCATGCCTTGGGCTCAGAGCCAGCCCTAGGATTCATTCGTGTGTGACTTGGAACAGTAATCCCTTCTCCCATCCTTCAGCTTCCTCCACTGTAAAATGCAGAGTATAACGGAGAGCTACTGTGGAAGCCAGTGATGGTACCAAAGTCGATCCTAAGATGATACCTTTAAATCCACTGAAATGCTCTCCTCGTCTTCAACAATGGTTCTTTTTACTATGAAACAGATTTAACCCTCAAGGCTTCATGAGAGGTGTACTGACTATATAGTTGTATGTTTCTGTGTTAGTCAACATTCTCCATAGACAGAATCCATCAGGGGAGGATAGGGAGAGAGAAAGGGTGGAGGAAGACAGACAGACAGACATGAGAGGGATTTATTAGAGAAATTGGTTCATGTGATTAGGGGGACCTAGAAGTTCCATGGAAGCTGTCAGCAAGAGACCATGGCAAACGCCTGAGAGCCCAGGACTGCCGACATAAGTTATGGTGTCCAAAGACCAGAGAGCCTGAAGTCATGATGCTGCAGGGCAGAAGTGTATCTCAGCTCTTCAGGAGAGAGATGATAGAGACAGAAGTAGAGATAGAGAGAGAGAGACAGAGAGGAGAAAGGGGGAGAGATAAATTTGGCTTTCCTCTGGTTCTGCTTCACCTGAGCCCTGGTAGATTGGACAGTGCCACCCCCAAGAGTGGTGACCTTCCACACTGAGTCTACTTGAACTCTCATGTCAGCCTCCTCTGGAAACACCTACAGACACACCCCAAAATAATGCTTTCCTGATTCTCTAAATATTCCTTAACCTGGTCAGGTTGACCTAAAATTACCCATAATAGTTTCTGTAGTCCACAACTTTAAGCTCTGACCTTGGAAGCAGAAGAAAAAAAGGCTGAGCACCGGCCCTGCCCCTGGAGCTGTGTGACCAAAGCTATATCCTTTGTACCATGTGGTTCTCGAACTTTCTAAACTGCCAGTGGTTTGGATTTCTTCATTAATCAAAAACATGTAGCTACTTTGCTTTTTTAAAGCTCATAATTTCATACTTTAGAGCTGTTTTGTCAAAGGCAATACAAATATTTTTCACATTTTGTCATTTTCAATTGCATTTCAATCATCACCATGGTGTATTCAATATCAAGTCATACGAGATATTTAAAGAATCATTTTATATAGTTAATATTTCAGCTTCCTAGAACCAGGCAACAAACAATTCCAAAACAATGATGTGAAATCAGCATCATCTTATTCAGCCACCCATGGATGCTGGAGATCTGGAGTTGACATCCCATTTTTGCTTGTCTCTGCACCACTATACCTGGGGCCTCCCATGGCAAGTCTCAAATGATTGAGGGCATCCAAGCATGTAAGGGCTGACCTGTAACCCTTAGCACTTGCTGAGGCAAGAAGATCATGAGTTTGATAGGGCATATGGTAAGACCATGTTTCAAAAAATAGGCTAAATATTTAAGTTTCACTCATGGATTTAGCCCCTGGGTTGAGACCGAGTGACTCAATAGTGAAACAAAGCCTCCCCATCTGGCTATGGATTGAAGGTCATCCAATTTCTCATATGGTGATTCAGGTCCTAAAGTAAATGTTGCAAGGGACAAGGCAGGAACGGTAGGAACATTCATAACACAGCATCAGAAGTCACACAACACTTCTGTGACATTCCACTAGAAAAAGAAGACACAAGACTCAAGAATTAAGAATTGAGTCCTGTTTTAGTTACTTTTTCATTGCTGGAACAAAACACCCAACACGTACAAGTTAAATGAGAAAAGGTTTATTTTAGCTCACAGTTCGTAGACGTTTCATTTGATAGTCAGTTACCTCCAAAGCAAGATTGCATCGCAGAGGAGAAATTGTCTATGGCAGGGTAGGCGGGAGGCAACAAAGCAGCAAAACAAGCCTCCCTTTCCCTTTTATCTCATCTGGCTATTAGCCTTTTGGGTGGTACACCCAAGGTAGGTCTTCTGCTTGCAGCAAATCCATTCAACCACACCCAGAACTATGCTAATTTCAGTCAATGGACTAATTTAGTACAACACACCCTTAACTCCATTGCCACATACCCCAGATCCAGGCAACTCAGAAAAGCCCCATTTATAAGCACATGAGGCTTTTGGGAGAAGTTTAGATACAAACCATAACCAGTCCATTGTCTCTGTGTCCCAGTGGCAGGAGTGCCAGAGAACTTGCAGCCACTATTAACCTCCTTTTTAATTTTTAAGCTAATACTACTGTTCTCCATCAGAGGTCATCACTGGAAAACGTTCAGGAATGGATGGCAGCCTTTTGAATTAACAATTAGTTGGGAATGAGGGAGCGTGCTGCTGGCATTTAGTGGACAAGAGTCAACAGACAAACTGTCCTTCAATGCTTCTACACAATGAAGGACTGTCATGACAAAATACCAGTGACAAGCCTGCAGGAAAATCTGCTCTAAGAGAGTTAACCTTTGGTGTCATGAGTAGCCAGGCATCCTTCAGTCCAAGATGAGATACCACTTATATTTTCTTCCATTATATTTATTATCTGATCTGATTACTTTTTTTTTTTTTAGCATTGATGGGAATTTTCTACTGTTTCAACATTAGGCATGACAGGCAAGTCACTTTGTATCTGCTCGTTAATGAAAAGTATTTTGTGAGGGATTGTTAACTAATTCTATATATTTCATCTTAGATACTGAGATGGCCATATAATTTTTATTTTGTAATCTACTAAAACAATGAATTTAGCCAGGCATGGTGGCTCGACAATCCCAGCACTCTGCGAGGTTGAGGTAAGGGGACCTCAGGTTCAAGCCTTGTTTGAGGAATTTAACAACTTAGTGAGACCCTGACTCAAAACAAAAAATACAAAGGGCTAAGGATTAACTCAGTGCAATATCTAATGTATAATATATTTCCTAATGTTTTCGCATTTCTGAAATAAACACTACTTAAAAAAGTTGTTACTATTTTAATATATGCAGTTTGTTAGACACTACTTAGAAAATTGTTACTATTTTAATATAAGCAGTTTGTTAGACCTAACTCATTCCCTTTGATATATCTTCATATGTAAAATAAGTTTGTTTTTATATTCGGATTTTGAAGTTCTTTGCTTTAGATATGTCTCTTAAACACAATATAGAGTCAAATTCCATTTTTGATTCTTTTAAGGATACTTTCTATTTTAATAGAGCATTCAACTCAATTACTTTTAGTTCCATAACTGGTGTAGGTGGCCTTACTCTGTTGTCCGTGTTATATTTTCATATTTTCATGTGTTGTTTCCTTTGCCATATTTTTACTGGCTTTTGCTCCTTTGGCATTTAGGAAAAAAAGATTTAAAATCTCATGAGTGCTGAGAGTTAAGTTTTCTTCCATTAAACTCACCACAACAGAGTGTGTATTGACTATGACCATAGAAGCTGAAGAAATTAATATGCACAATAACTTTTATACTTTCTCATTCAACCTCTCCTGATTCTAAATATTTCAATGGGGATTTTCTTCCTACCAGATTCTGAATGGGAAATTGTTTTTACTATGCTATGAATCTTAACTTTAATAAATTACCTATGAAATCTGTTATCATTTGCAACCATAGTTATGACCATTATTTAGATTTAATTCATCTATGAAATATTTTACGAATTTCCTCAGTCCCTTCTTTGCAGTGAATTCTCCTGCTTGAGTTCCTGATTCTGATTCATCCCACAGTTGCCTGGTATATAACTTCAAATAAAGTTTCCGGGAGGAATATGGAGCTGCATATTTCAGGGAGTTCGCAAGTCTGACAATGACTTCCTTTAGTTTCTGCTCATGAATCATAAATTTGACTGTGGATAGAATCTTTGGATCATGACATTTTAAACTCCAAAGCCTATCGACCTCACTTCACTGCTTTCTGTCATTGAATTATGGTCCCCTCTTATTTTATTTACATTTTTTCTATTGCTTTTCCTGTATTATACAGTGATTCATCTCCTTGTATAACACCCTGCTACTAGACAATGAGTTCTGCAGGACCATGACCAGGTTTTACTGATCTCTGATTCTCCAAAACTCAGAGCCACACCCTGCACATTGTAGGGACTCAAAAAGTTGCTTTAATTAAGGAATACATGAATAATGAGCTTTACAAATTATAATGCTCTGCATAAATATGAGTCCAGGACCATCACAGAAAACTCTTCAGTGTATATGCAATCACATAAAGTTGTTTAAAAACCTTCATATTGAAGTTAATATTACATTAACTCTGTGTATTGGAGATTTGGATTTGCAGATAATTACCACTGAGGCTTACAGTAGAGCTGGTAATTACAAACTATTACTACTCGGGCTATGTTGGTAAAGGTTGTAACTCCTCATTCAGTGAACTGGTGATGAAGAGTGACCAGTCAAGGATGATAAATTAAGTTAGATTTTACAATAATTCAAAACAGAAGCAACGCTAAGAAAATCTGACGTTCCAACATCATTAACTGCAAATGACCCAGGTGTGCACAGGGAGGGCCTGGGGAACACATTTAAGACAGCACCACGTGTTTCCCCTAAAATAGCAGAGCCGAGCACTCTGCCCTGCTTCACAGGGCTGATCCTGACATGGGCATCACCTGGCCAGTCTTCAGTGATGCCACATGTCACACACTGACTTCTGGTCTCCTTTGGTGTGACATTATGGTGCATAAACTGCCCCACAGGAGTGTTTTTGAGAGAACAGGACACAGCATTTGAAGAATTTAGTCCAGTACCTGGAAAATTGTGCAATGAATGGAAATTCTACTTTATTGTCACTATACACAGGACTTAACAATGGACACAAATTCATAGCAGGTGATTCAGCTTTAGGAATTTGTTCAAGAAGACTATGAGGACTTGGTGCAATGCCATAAAGTAATAGATGCTTACTAGAACTGGTTTTTAAATATCATCTTTACTATTTAGTTTATTTACCACCTCAGAACTCCATACATCAGAGTGACTTTTTAAAAAATGCTTTGTGATTTAAAAAACATAAGTGTACTTTTACCTCAAATGATTTAACAATAAAGATTTGACATTCTCTTTTCCAAATTCGTTGTTATATCAGCAAAATATATTGAGTAAAATGTTTTTATAGTGCCAGAAAATGAGAAAGAAATAGAAAAAACTAAAATATGTGAACATATACCTCCCTGCAGGAAAGCTAGTTCTGCAAGAACTATCCTAGTTCACAAAGTACTTAATAAAGCCAAAATGAAAGAAATTGTCAAAAGCAAAGGAAACAAGTAAATTAGTAAAATAATATAGAAAATATATCTAAATAAACACTAATATGATTATAAAACAATGTAATGTCATTCTTAGAAAAAAGATCATCATAATCAATTAATATTCATTGGCTTATTAATTATTTAACAAGCGATAAATGCATTGTTTAATACAAAGTATAAGATAGTTTTACAAAAATTTATGAAAATAAAGGAAAAAAATTTAAAAATGCAAAGCTTAGAGACAGTTAAATCAGGACAGATTTTTCCCTACATAGAACAAAATAAATAACTCTTTTCTCAGTCTGCTTTTGACAGAAAGATAGCTGATGTGGACATGCTTCATTTTAGATTAACCAGAATAAAATCTCTAGACTCACAAAGAAAGTAAAATGGAATTTTAAACCAGTATGGAAAATTTCTGAAATACTAGAAAGAAAAGCAAGATCAAAATATAACAGAAGATTAATGTAAGAAAATGTAGAATAAGGAAAAATAATAAGGAAGCAGACACAGAAAGTACAAAATCACTAAAACCAGGTGCATCTATTACCACAATTAATAGGAATGTATCAGGCTTCTAGTTTAATAAATAAAATCTCTAATATTGATTCCAATAATAAAATCCAACTTTTCTATTTGGAGACGCATGTCTTATTTAAAATAAATAAGAAACTTAGAATAAAAAGATTAAGACATGAGTTACAGGATACCAAGAAAAAAATTGTTTCAAATCAATTTTATTTTAAAGATAAAAGAAAGAAGAAAAAGAAAGAAAAAATGCCACAAAATGTCAGAACATGTCAATCAGGTAGCAACAATGCTATATAAGTTGTGCATTGTTGTCCTTAAAACATTCACTCAGAGCACAAGACATCTGCACCTAATTGTCTGGACAATACCAACACAAACTTTTCTCTTCAGTGAACTCAGAGAAATCAGTAGTATGACTACCTTACCTATTTTTATATACATATACGAATACACACGCATATACATACATTTTTTTCTTTCAGCTCACACTAGTGAAATGATATGATGTTTACACATGTACGCCTAATTTATTTCACTAATGAATATGATTTCAAGTTGTGTCCATTTACCTGTAAAAGTCTCCAGTTTATCCTTCTTTATGTCTAATTAGTACTCCATTGTATGAAATATCCCTTTTTTTTCTATCCATTCCTCAATCAGTGGGCATTAAGGTTATTTCCAAGATCTAGCTATTACAAACTGTGCTGCTATAAACATGGGTGAACATATATCACTGTACTATAATGTTTTTAATTCTTTTGGGGGAGATACTCAGAAGGGGAATAGATGGGTTGAATGGGACCTCCAGTCCTAGTTTTTTGAAGAATCTCCACACCTATTTCCACAGCAGTTGCACCAGTTTGCAGTCCCACCAACAGTGAAGAAGGGTTCCTTTTTCCCCACAGCCCCTCTAGCATTTGTTAATGGTTAATTTCTTGATACTAGCCATTCTTTCTGGGGTGAGGTGAAATCTCAGTATAGTTTTAATTTGCATCTCTCGAATGACCAGTGATGTTGAACATTTTTTCACTTGTTTCAAGTTAAATAAAATTATATTAAATAGAATATCTGAGAGTAAAACCAAAAGCAATTACAAGTAAAAATAAGCTTTTCCATTCAAAGACAGAATATATATCCTTCCCAAATGTTTTTAGACTACTTAAAAAATTAATTTTATAAAAAAACACAAACCTCAATAATTTCAAAGTAGAAATAGCACATTTTACTCTGTTGATAACTCAGAAAGTATCTTTTTGCAAAAAGCATAGCCAAAGAAATCCAAATACTTGGGGATTCAAAAATACTTCTAAAATTATCACTGATATTCCAAAGGAAATGAGAATTTCTACCCTGAAGTGAAATTTTCAGGGTTCATGCTAAGTCACCTTGTCACCGGGCTGTGCTGCGGATGCCTCCTTCTGGGGACAAATGGGGTGACCTTACCTCTCCTCCCAGTACCAGGCAATGCCTGGAGCTTCTGTTCAGGACAATAATTGGAAAATTACTGGAAATGATTATCAAATATTAAATAAATAGTATATATAAGAAAGTTTTCCTGTATTCTAAAACATTTTAGTTAGAAGCCATTTCCTTTGGAATGGCAAGAAATAAATATAAAATGCCTAGAATAAACATGGCAGTATACATACTATGTGCAAATAAAGGAAACCACAGATTTTCATTAAATAATGTAAGAATATCAAAAATTAAAACATGTACCATGTCCCTGGAAGCAAAGTATGTATATGAGGAAAACTTCAATTATACAAAATTAATTTATAAAGAAGACAGTGTTCCTATATTAACAATACCAATATAATGGGCTGAATTATTTCCACTCACTCCAAAATCCACATGTTGAAGCATAAATCCTCATTGTGACTACATTTGGGGAGAGGGGCCCCATGACCATTCATCCTGATGTGTGGACCTGAGTGGATTAAGAAATGCCTAGCACAGCTCTGGTTGTGTCTATGGGTGACTGGCATGAAGACCAGCAAACTGAGGGGGAAGACCCACCCCAGCTGTGGGCAGCACCAACCAATAGGCGAATAGCCTGGATGGAGAACAAGGAAAAGAAGAAGGAAGCAGCCCTTTTCCAAGAGCTCCAATCTGCCTAAGCCGGTGTGCCCTTTGCTGTGGTTGCCTTTGCACTTTGGTACCCAGATCCTCGGTTTCTCCAGTGTTTCAGTGAAGGCTCACACAGGAAACTCTCCAAGGAGACTCCAGTCCTTCAACTTCTGATCAGTGCTGTCTCCTTTATCCTTTTTGTTGTGAGGCTTCCCTCTTCTCGGTCTTGAAGAGTTACTGGATCCTCTGGGTCCTCAGCACACAGATAAGAGCTGCGCACTCTCCTGGCTCTGATTCTGTGGGCCCACCTGATAATCACTTTGTGTAATTACACATGCATTCTCTATTGATTCTCTTCCCCTAGAGAACCCTTAATACAGGCCCTAATCCAATAGGACTATGGCTTTATAACAAGAGGAAAGACTTTCTCCCTTTCTCTCAGCATCCGGATTTTGAATTCCAGAACCCAGAGCTGTCAGAAAATCTATTAACTAGTTTCTCAATTTCTGTTGTTTAAGCCACCCAGTGTATGGTATTTGCTTATGGTAGCCTCAGCTGACTCATACACTCACTGCTTTGTGTTTATATGTGTGTAAATATTTAATAAAATGGTTCTTCAATCCTTCCAAAAGACTGAACTCTGAAGATGTTTTTCTAGAAAACTCACCACTTGGCAACTTTCATGGTAATAATTGATTTAGGCAAGAATTATCAATGGATTCTAAAACTAGTGGGTGAAAGTCTGATGAGTAATAGGATAACTAGAGTTTCAAAGGATTTCCTGGAGTGATACTTATTAATTACAAAGGGAAAACGATAATTTAATACAAGAGAAGCCTGGTGAGCTAACATTGCTAGTAATGCAAGATTTGAAGTGCCCCCTAGTAGGAGGCACTGAGAACACAGTGTCAGCTCTGTGACTTCCTGACCAGGAATACATAACCCTATTCTACTTGTGAGGAGACATCTGATAAAACCAGGTCGAGGGAGAGTCTGCAAAATATCCTTGCCTCTCAACAAAGGCAAGTTCATAAAAGACAAGGAAAATTTTAAGAACTGTTCAAAAAATAGAGAAAAAGTGACACTACAATTCAATATATGATCTGGAATTCCCTTTGGCTATAAAAGTCATAAGGACCCTCTGTAAAATCTGCACCTGGTTTGCAGATGAGTAAATAGAATTGTATCCGATTTGTGACTATGACCCCTGTTCAATAAGAGACCTCTGTTTTTAGGAAATATATGTTAAATATTTGGAGGCAAAAGGCATCACATCTGCAATTTACTCTCAAATAGCTAAGGGAATTTTTCTTATATAAAAACATATATAAATATATACATTTATATAAAACATATTATGTCATACTGTGTTCAAGAAATGAAAAAGAAATTGCAGAAGCCTGCCCCAGGCCTAAAACTTCCCCAGACTACTTCTGCTGGCCTGCCCTTCCACTGGGAACATCAGAAGACCTCAGCAGGCTCCAGTCAGTGTGAAAAAACTTGGAACTTTGCTCTCAGGTGGCAAAACTTGGACTTCAGCGGATTAAATGTGTCAGTGTGGTGAGTATGCCCCTAAAATAGAGGTGTACAGTGGGTAAAAAAGGCCAGGAGTAAAGCCCCCTCTAACTAACTGTAAGACCTTGGTGAGTCTGAAAAGAGTGTGGGTGACCCCCTCCTACACTCAGAAAACATAAGGCAGAGTGAAAATGGCAAAACAAAAAAGCAAAATGCATCTCAAACATATAGTCCACCAGGAGCAAGTACAGGAGACATTGAAATAGAGGACCCCAAAAGTAACACACCAGGAATCTCTGAAAAGATAGTGAGTGAAATAAAAAAACAACTCCATGAGTCTATAGAGGAAATCAAATTGGAAGTACTCTCCCATGTAAAGATAGAAATAACAACCTTGGCAAAGGAGTTGTTGAATGCAGCTAAAGAAGAAATAGAGAAAAAGGTACAGGAGTATGGGAAACTGATTGAAACCTTAAATTAACAATATAGAAAACAAGCAGAATTCATGAAACAAACCCAAAGAGACATCCACGCAACAAAAAATTCTATTGAAAGTATGCAAAACCACCTAAATGAAGCTGAGGATAGGATTTTGGACCTTGAGGACAGGATTGAAATTAGTGATCAGGAAAGGATAGAACTTTTAAAAATAATGAAGCAGCATGAATTGACAATCCAGAAGTTTCATGATGATGCCAAGGCAACAATATAAGATTAACGGGCATTGACAAAGATGCAGGAGTCCATGCAAATGACATACCTAAAGTATTTACAGAAGTAATAGAAGAAAATTTCCCAAACATGGGGAAAGAATCTGATATGCAGATAAGTGAGGCATATAGAATGCCAACAGTCACAATCAACAAAAATCCACACCCAGACACATAATAATTAAGATCTCAGACATACAGCATAAAAACAGAATACTAAAAGGTGTTAAGAGAAAAGACACAACTCACCTATCAAGGAAAACCCATTAAAATTACAGCAGACTTTTCAACACAAACCCTCAAGTCAAGAAGAGCTTAGAGTGAGGTATTTCAAGCCCTGAAAGAAAACAACTTTCAACCCAGACTGATGTACCCAGAAAAACTTTCATTCAAATTTAATGGAGAAACAAGATACTTCCATGACAAAGAACAACTGAAGAAATTCATGCCACCAAACAACCCTAGAAAGAGTACTGAAAGACATACTAAACAGAGATAAAAACAACCACAATCCCCAAAACAACAACAGAAAGAAACCACCAGGTAGGATAAGCAATTAAATAAGGGGAAAAGCAGAAAGCAAACAACTGGAACATAACATGGCAAAGTCGAGCCAGTATATATCAGTGATATCCATAAATGTAAATGGCCTCAATTCACCTATAAAAAGAAATAGACTGACAGAATGGATCAAGAAACAGGATCCTACAATATGCTGTATACAAGAAACACATCTGATCAAAAAGGAAACTCATAGATTAAAAGTCAAAGGATGGAAAACAGTATTCCATGCAACAGGAACCCAGAAAAAAGTAGGGGTAACTATTCTATTTGCAGACAATGTGAACTTCAAACCTAAAATGATTAAAAGTGATAAAGAAGGTCACTACATACTCGTTAATGGAAAAATTCAAGAGGAAGAATTAACAATTATAAATATATATGCACCAAATACAGGAGCACCCAACTATGTAAGACAAATAATGATGGACATGAAAAACCAAATACACAAGAACATAATTATAACAGGGGATATTAACAGCCCATTGTCACAAAGAGATAGATCAACTAGACAAAAAGTCAGCAAAGAAATAACAGCACTGAATCATACCTGTGAGCAATTGGACTTAGAAGATGTTTACAAAGGTGTTCCACCCAACCACATCAGAATACACATTCTTCTCAGCTGCGCATGGGACATTTGCCAAAATAGACCATATATTATCCCATAAGGCATTCTTAAGTAAATGCACAGCTATTGAAATCATCCCATAATATCTGACCACAGCACACTGAAACTGGAAATTAATGGCAAAAGAAATTGCAAAACCTGCATAAATACATGGAAATTAAATAACAACCTTTTGAACAACCAGTGGGCTACAGATGAAATTAAAGAAGAAATAAATCAATACCTACAATTCAATGAAAATACAGAAACAACTTACTGTAATCTGTGGGATGCAATGAAAGTGGTCTTAAGAGGGAAATTATAGCAATAAATTGTCATATCAAGAAAACAGAATGAGCACAAATAAACAACCTAGTGCTCCATCTCAAGCTTCTAGAAAAAGGGGATCAAGCTAAACCCAAAGCTCACAGAAGAGAGGAAATTTTAAAGATTAGAACAGAAACCAATGCAATTGAAACTTAAAAATACAAAGAATTAACGAATCAAAAAACTGGTTTTATGAGAGAATACGCTACATTGACAATCCCCAGCTAACCTCATAAAGAAAAGAAGAAAAAACCCAAATTCATGTAATAAGAACTGAAAATGGGAAAATAACTACAGATTCCATGGAAATTCAAAAGATCATGAATATCTACTTTGAAAATCTCTACTCACATAGAGTGGAAAACACAGAGGAAATGGACAGATTTCTAGAAACATGAACTACCAAAGCTCAACCAAGAAGATATAGCAATTTTGAACAACCCAGTAACAGCTATTGAAATTGAAAACATAATTAAAAACTTACCAATAAAGAAAAGCCCAGGTTCTGATAGATTCATAGCTGAATTCTACAAGAAATTTAGAAAAGATTTGATGCCAATACTCCTTAAACTCAATGAAATTGAGAAGAAAGCAATCCTCCCTAAATCATTCCTGGAGGCATGTATTACTCTGATACCAAAACCAGAGAAAGATCCAACCAAAAAGGAGAACTATAGGCCAATCTCACTAATGAACATTGATGCAAAGATTCTCAATAAAATACTGGCAAATAGAACGCAGAAAATCATCAAGAAGATTATACATCATGACCAAGTGGGGTTCATTCCAGGAATGCAGGGATGTTTTAACATACGCAAATCAATAAATGTAATATACCACATCAACAGAGCCAAAAACAAAAACCACATGGTCATCTCAATAGATGCAGAAAAAGCTTTCGATAAAGGCCAACACATGTTCATGATAAAAACCCTGCAGAAACTTGGAATACCAGTGTCCTTATAAAGGCCATCTATGAAAAACCAACAGCCAACATTATATTAAATAGACAAAAACTGAAAGCTTTCACTTTAAAATCAGGAACAAGACAAGGATGTCCACTATCACCACTCTTATTCAATATAGTTCTGGAAACACTAGCCAGGGCAATCAGACAAGAGAGAGAAATAAAAGGAGTAAAGATAGGAAAGGAAGAAGTTAAATTACCACTATTTGCAGATGACATGATACTCTATATAGAAGACCCAAAAAACTCCATTAAAAGACTACTAGAGGTAATAAGTTTAGCAGTGTTGCTGGATACAAAGTCAGTGCTCAAAAATCAATAGCATTCCTGTACACAAACAAAAAACTCACTGAGAGAGAAATTATGGAAATATCACTTACAATAACATCTAAAAAAATGAAATACTTAGGAATCAACCTAACTAAAAATGTAAAAGACCTATATGCTGAAAATTATACTGCGCTGAAAAAGGAGATTGAAGAGGATATTAGAAAATGGATGGATATTCCTTGCTCTTGGCTAGGAAGAACCAACACTGTGAAAATGGCCATATTCCCAAAACTGTTATACAGATTTAATGCAATCCCAATCAAAATACCATTGACATACCTCACAGATCTAGAGAAAACACTCCTAAAATTCATTTGGAAACTGAAGACACCTAGAATAACAAAGGCAATTCTGGGCAACAAAGGCAAGGCAGGAGGCATCTCAATTTCTGACTTGAATCTATACTACAAAGCCACAGTGATAAAATCAGCATGGTACTGGCAAAGAAATAGACCTGAGGATCAATGGAACAGATTAGAAGATGCAAGCACAACTACAAAGGGGCTAAATATGTCCACTGGCAGAAGGATAGGCTCTTTAATAAATGGTGTTGGAAAAGTTGACTCTCCACATGCCAAAGACTGAAACTATATCCACGCATATCACCATGCACACAACTAAAGGCTAAATGGATCAAAGACCTAAATATTAAAACAGAAACACTAAATCTACTGGAAGACAAGGTAGGTAGAAGTCTTGGAGACATAGGGGTAGGCAGAGAATTCATGAACAAAATGCAAACTGCACAGGAAACACTTCAAAGAATCAACAACTGGAGTCTCATATTATTGAAAAGTTCCTGCACTTCAAAAGAAATCACCAACAGAGTGAAAAGAAAACCCACAGAGTGGGAAAGAATTTCAGCCAGCAATCCCTCAAACAAAGGACTTATACCCAGAGCATATAAAGAATTGAAAAATATCAAGCTCCCCAAATTCAAAGACCCACTCCAAAAATGGGCATCTTAGATGAACACACAGTTCTCAGAGGAAGATATACAAATGGCAAATAAATACATGAAGAAATGTTCACCATCACTGGTCATTTGAGAAATGCAAATTTAAACAGCATTGAGATTTCATCTCACCCCAGAAAGAATGGCCACCATCAAGAAATCAACTGATAATAAATGTTGGTGAGGGTGCAGGGGAAAAGGAACACTGCTCTACTGTTGGTGGGAGTGTAGATTGGTGCAGCCACTGTGGAAATCCATATGGAGAATTCTCAGAAGATTAGGATTGTAAATTCCATTCAATCCAGTTATTTCTCTCCAGGATATTTTCCCAGAAAGAACTGAGAAGTTCATATCATAATGATATTTGTGCACCCATGTTCATAGCAGCACAATTTGTAATAGCTAAATCCTGGAAACAACCAAGATGTCCATCAACTGCAGAATGGTTGAAAAAGTTGTGGTATTTTTATACAATGAAATATTACTCAGCTATAAAAAAGGATGATCTTGAGGCCTTCATAGGTAAATGGAGACAACTTGAGACTATCCTCATTAGCGAAAAAAATAAGAATCATATTTATAAATATCACATTGTGTCTCTAGTGTAAAAAGTAATAGGGACTATAAGAGTAATAAAACCCAAAATGTGTAATTACTATTGTAAGAAAGAGAGGAAAAGAAAGTTCTCTAAGGGGTATAACTGCATGTATGTTTGTGTAAAATGGATGACCATATTGCTGAATCTTTGTTGGATCTTTGAGCAGAACTGTTTGCAGTCTCACTGTTTGAATGTCTACTATGTATCCTTTAACTTTATAACTTGAACAACTACATCCAAGATGACAATATGTAATTTATTAACTAGTGATTTCTTAGTGGCTTTTTCTCTTTTTCTTTTAGAATTCTGTATTGTTGCTACCTTTTTTCTGTTTTGCTTTTTTTCTCTTTAAATAAAATTTTAAAAATGTATAATTGCTATTGTAAAAAAGAGAAAGAAATAGAAAGTGCTATGAAAGATATAACTGCATGTATATTTAAATGTGTAGGATTCATAACCATATTTCTGGGTTGTTGAACAGACCTGTTTGCTGTCTCACTGCTTGAATGTCCACTTTGTATGCTTTAATTTTGTAACTTGAACAACTATTTCTAAAATGACGATATGTAATTTATCAGCTAGTGATTTCCTACTGTTTATCTTTTTTTGTAATTCTGTAATATTTATACCCTTTTTCTGTTTTTTTCTCTTTAAATAAAAAAAAGATGAAAAGAGAGTGACATAGTAAATGTGGTAAAATGTTAAAACTTATCTTTTGAAGGATGCCTGGAACTTTTTGGAGGCTCTTCATGCAACTTTATGTGTCAAAATACAAAGTTTAAAATTAAGTTTGCACCCCAAGGATAGATTTAACTCCAATCTATCCCCATCCCTACATAAAACATTTTAACTTTTTGAATCAAACATCTTGTAAATGCACACATGCACCCCTACTTATGAATTTGTACATGTATAAACATAGACAGTATCTAAACTATGAAAAAAACTATCAATAAAATCTAAGATAGAGATTTAACTCAGTTAAAACAACCAGTGGTGTTTGTATTCTTAGGGCTGAGTCAAGACATCTGCACCCAACAGGTGGCAGAGTAGATATCTTCTTTGTAAGTGTAGTCAATTGAGGGAGAGAGATTTGAGAGAAAGAGAGTAGGAATTAAGTTTCTCCGAGGCTGTCACTTAAAGTCTATAAAATAACAGCAGATGTCATCAAAGATAGTAGAGAAGTGACAAGTTAGTGGCTGTCAAGGGCCACTGATGCAGAGCCCTTTTGGGCCCCTCAAAGCAGCTGCACAGAATTCCTATCAGTGTCTTCTTGAGATGTTAAGACATGGAAGGAGATCTGATATGTGAGTCCCCACTCCCACTGGTGCCGGGTTGTGGGGAAGGTATGAACCCCTCATTCTGCCACACACATGCATTCACCAGCCCCCAGAAAGTCCTCTATGATGGTTTCAGGGTCTCCAAAGAGAGGTGCTGTTGGCTACACCTGGGTGTGGCTGCTGGTTGCAGTAGCTCCTGGAACAAGTCTGGGCCGAAGGCCAGGAAGGGGCAATCAGAGTCATCCCACACAACGGACAGAAACCTACTGCAGGAAAATCCACCACGGAGAGGGGAGCAGCAGGCACTGAGGACACCAATTGTTGCTTTTAATATATGTCCTTAATGTTAAAATAGCTAATGAATATTTCTTATATGCAAAATACTCTGTCCTTCCTGAAAAGCAGTAACGAGACAGAACCTATCCCCTGCCATGTCAGTATTCACCAAAAAACTCATACTTGCTGCCACAAGCCCCTCACTGCTCCAGAATCACTCCTAAGCCCACCACCATAGAAAAGGTGAGATTGATGGGAGATATTCTTCCACAGAAACCTATTATACCCTTCATTTTACTCTTCCATGAGGGTCTGATGTGAAACATACATCTTTGATCAAAAATACACATGAAAAGTAAAAACACAAGACTAAGACTATGATTATCTTACATCACAGAAATAAACTCTATGAGCTACCAAATAGGCATTGTATACCATATTTCAAAAGTAAGACCTAACTGGAAAATACTCTAGCATGATTTTACAGGATGCTCATAATATAAACTGTACCCCCAAAATAAGCCCCAGTTAAGCTCATCAGCCAGACAGATGCATTTAGTACATTTATTGCAACATATGATGGATGTATAGAATTATGAAATAATAGTATTAATTATAATTAAATATGAATATTGATACTTCATACTTGAAACATTTATACTTTAAATAAATGATAATATAAATGATAATTAAGTATTTGTAAACATCCATCAGGTGCCTTTGGACAAGAGATAACCACCTGAGTAAACAGATGAACTTGAGACCCATTGCTGAATGACAGTCAGAGTACAGATACGGCACATGAATAACTTGATAACAAACGGACGTGGTCATATCTAATGTGGGTCTTTCTAAATCAATACATCACATGTTGTAATGGTGTACAGGGCAGGGCACATGGACAAGAAGTGCTCATTTAAGGAGAGCTCCATTGCTGGACAAGAGACTGGGACCAATGTTCCTACAGGAAATGGAGTTTCAAGAAGTTCAGGCCAGAATTCAGGGTTTGGAGGGTTATCATGATGCTTCGGAAGAACATGACATGATGACATTTAAACTGTGAATTTTTTTACATGAATAAATGTAGATTGTAGTATATAAAAAATAAGAAAATAATTAGTCCTAGTGCATCTTTTGGAGCAAAAAGTAGAATAAGACCTGGGAATTAATACCTAAGTTTCCCAGGGAATACAGCAAGAATTTCTGTGACCTTGGCTCTGGCCAAGAGTTCCTGAGGTACAAATGAGGCACTCTCATGTCACACTGCATGTCCCTCTCAGCTGCCCAGCACAGTGTGCCCAGCAGGCAGGGACATGCCCCTCACCGTGCTTCTCTTCCAGGCATCTGGCATAACCCTCCTGGAAACTCAGGAATACCTGCTCAAATATACTGGGCTTCCTGTTTTAATTTAAAGAAATGCCTTCTGACTCTTTCAAATTAGCTTCACACCAAGAGATCCCTCCCTCTTTCGAGGAAACAGACACACAAAAATAAGAACAACAAAGCATGAGAAGATACAAATTGCTAAGACCACAAGAGAGATGCTTTATTTATTACTTGATTCATTAAGAATTTATTACTCTGCCATGGAGCAGCAGCCTTCCTGGGAACTTGTTAGGAATGCAAATTCCAAGGTCTCTCTCTGGATTCCCGAATCCTAATGCTTACAATCAGGCCCATGAGTCTGTTTTCAAAAACTTTCTAAAGGACTCTCCTACGCAGCAAAATGGAGACCATGTACTATGGTTTACATCTGGATGTCCCACCAAAGTCTCACATGTTCATGGCCGGGGCTTTGGGAAGGCAGCTGAATCATGGGAGTCTGGTACTCATCAGTGGCTGGGCCAGTGATGACAAGCCTTGCAGGGCCCGCTACAGCACGTGTGCCATAGGTTTGCCACCACTGGACTAGTCCGCTGGTGAACTATAGCCAAGTGTGATGTTGGAAGCTAAGATCTGGAGGAAGTGGGTCGCTGAGGACATGGCCCGCAAATGTTTATCACTTTCCCACTCTCCCCTTTGCTCTTGTTCCGCTTCCTTCCTGCCCTGCCAAGGGCTGTTTCTGTTTTGTCATGCAGCTCAACCTTGGAACCACACGACTATGAACCGAAATTTCTACACTCTGTGACCCAAAATAATCCTCTCCTCCTTTGACTTCTGGGTGTTGAGTACTGTGTCCCAGTAAAATAAATAAATACATAAGGTATCATGGCGGTGAAAGCTACAGGCGATGTAACGAGAACTCCAAGAAATCAAACAGAAGGAAGAAAGAAGAGACAGGAGCAAGATCATGAGTGAGACTAGCTCAGAGTCAGGCCACAGTTTCTCCATTCTGACTCTCCTGGAGTGGGAATGGTCATCCCTCCCTGGCACCTCTACCTCACAATAAAGAGAGAGACAATAAAAGTAAGTTACCATCACATCTTGCAAATGGCCTTTTATGGCAGGTTTTTTAAATATAGGAAGTTATGTTTTTCTTACTCACTTTCAATTATTTGGAGATGGCATTAATCTAGCACATTCCGAAAGCAGAATGTTAAGAGCAGCAGTGTTAATGCAGCAGCCATCTTCAAGAGACCCTGCACAGTTATTCTATTCCAAAGTGCCCAGCAAATTACTGATGTCAGAAGTGAGGGGAAGAAACAGTGGACATCTGGATGAATCATGGCATCTGTGTGTGCCAAGTGAGAGACTCAGTCAAGACTAAGTCTCTAAAATGCTCTTTAATCCTGCAGAAAAGAGTTGGCATGGTTAATTGCATTTCCAATTCAAAGAACTATTACAACTTGTCAATTATATATCACTATTGCACAGCACTAAAACGTCATTAAAGAGCTTCCAGGTGTTAAAAAGCAACTCAGCGTTCTGTGTGAGCTGGTGGGATGACCACAGGGCTGACTCAGACGCAAAACAGTCTGGTTTAGTACAGAGAGTAAGCAAGAAAGAGGCAGCCTAAGCTTGCACTGTGGAGGAAGGAGGCCCAGGGATCCTTCTTGGTAGTGTGACCCCTCAGTTAGACATGACAGTAAACAGGGGTGGGGTGAAGTAATTTTTTAAAAGCTTTGGTGAAGCCTCTGCCACTCAAATGGTATCTAGCTGTTATGCAATTCCAGTTGACTATTTTGTAAAAAGCTAGTGATTTAGCTCTGGAGAACAGAAGAAAAAGGAACAGAATTGGACCTGGAATGAAAGAATCTCAGTGCTAAAAGTGGCTTCTTTCCACCTAGCTCAATGCCTCCCTGTACAGACAAGATCAGTGAGGCTCAATATGACACAGCTGCTCACCCAAGGGTCCACTGTGTGCTTGTGACATGGCCATGGTTCCTCCCCAGGTGGGTTCCTCCCCATGGTTCCTCTCTTGCTACTCCCTCCCTGGTGGCAGCTTCCCTGTTGGACTCTTTCACTTTGGGGGCCAGAACACCCTACTGCCCCAAAGACCTAAAAAGCAATTTGCCAGATAAGTGAATCTAACCCTTTTTAAGTATCAGATTTTGAAGCACTTGAGACATTAAAATGTTTCCAAATTAAAATGGTCTCCCCTGTCCCTTCCTGAACCAAGAACAGGGAGCAGAATTTATGAAAACAACACTCTCCCAGAGAGGTCCACACCCTAACAAATCCATCTGCTATTCCACACAGCACAAGGTACTTCACGCACGTGACTTGGGATCTTGGGATAAGATGCTGTCCTGTTATCTGGGTGGGCTTGACACCTTCATGAGGGCTCTTCTCAGAGGAAGTAGGTGAGTCAGAGGCAGAAATGGCACTGGAAACAGAGGTGGGGGTTGTGGGTCAGCTCTAGAGGAAGTTTTGTCTACATTGAGATTGAAAACGTGAACAGAAATTTACCCAGCAAGAAGGAAATTAGATGAAAATAAAGGAAACAGCATGTACAAAGGTCCAGGTTTGGGAAAGCATGCAACTAACTGGAGGAATTGAAGGCTGATGGACAATGTGGTGCTTCTGGACAGGGAGAATTTCTGCCGGACTGTGGAGCTGGTTGGCACTGGTCCTCGAGGCTGTGTTAATAAGGTGAGCCACATCCCAGGGAAGATCAGGAACTAGGGGAGGCTTCAGGCAGAGAGCAAGGTTAACTGAAATGCTTTTTGACATGGTCAGTTTGCTACTGTGACCAGTGCAGAAGCAGGTGAGCCTTCCAATAGATGGGCATGGGAACTTACGCAAGGCAGGTGGCTGCAGCAGCCATGGAAGTAAGCGCACAAATGTGAGTGAATTTTCAACAGCAGAGTTACAAAGCCGTACAACTGACTAGCGGGGGAGAGAAAGGGAGAGAGAGGAGCCAAGGATGTCTTCAAGAAGATGCAAGTTTGAACAACTAATCGATGCCATTGTCAAAGAGAAGAAACACTGGGAGGGAAGACATTCCTCAGGGACAGGAAGAAGCCAGCTCCTCATAGGCTGCCTCTAGTAATAGACGAACGCACAAGGGTGCCCCTTGGCCAAGCACACTTGGCAGCCTGGTGAAGAAGGAGCCTGGGAACTTCCAGCTCTCCAAGCTGCAGAGGTAACAAAAACAGTAAAGCATGAGACAAAGTGTAGCGTTTGCTGCCATTTAAAAAAAAAATTGTGCACGTGTGCATACTGACACACTTAAACAAGCACAGAAGCAAAAGACTATAAAGAAAACTACTCACAGTATCCTCTCTGGGGAGAAGTCACAGGACTTACTGTAATGGTCTTGTGCTACTTAAATGTGTTAAGGGGTGTGTGTGTTCTTTACTTATTTCAATTAACTTTCAAATAAATACTTTAATAAACACAAAATATATATCTTCCCAAGAATAGCAGGGGACATGAAATAATGTCAAATGGAAGTAAACAAAAGGGAAAAAACATATCATGTAAATTGGAATTCCTGACCAACAATAACATCTCCAAAGGATAAAGCAGGTTATTTCGTGCTGAAAGATGCCATGCAGATTGAATACATAATTATCACAGACCTTTATCTGCCAAATATCATAAAAGTATGTAGAATTTTAAAGCCAGAAAATATGACGATTCTGACAAAATTAAGAACAGAAAGGGAAACAGATAAACCTATTTTTAACAGATACAAAATAAATCAAGTGAAAATAAAGAAATAGATAATAAAACTTAGTTTTATTTATAGAAAACAATAAACTTTATAAGCTGCAGTCTGTTTATCCCTTTCAAATAAACATGGAACATTTATTTTTTTAAATTATCTTCTAAGGCAAAATGAAAACTGCAATAAATTCCCCAAAGTGAAACCTATACAAGATTCATTCTCTTCCTATAATGAAACAAAATTAGCAATTAATATTTGGAAACCAACCACTTGGAAATTACAAACACTATCTCTGAGAAAAGGTCTAAATTACCAAGTGCCTGTTATTTGAAAAACAGTAGCAGCAGAATAGTGAAAATATTATGTCTCAAAACTACTGAGTGTGACTAAAACTGGGCTCATAATATCATAGCCTTAATAAACATTAGCTAAAATAATTTCTAAAAGTGAATAAGCCTGCATCAAACTCAAAAAGCTAAAATGAAGGCAAGATAATTAATTCAAAACAGCATTTGCCATATTACTTTTCATTTGTTTGTTTCTGAGACAGGGTCTCACTACGAACTTCAGACTGGCCTGGACTCACTATGTAGAACCAGCTGGCCTTGAACTCATAGTGACCCTGCCTCAGCCTCCAGAATGCTGGGATTATGGGCATGCACCACCAGGCCTAACTCACCATATTGTTTTTCATGACACATGAGTGACTCTCTCTTGTGTCCATATGGGGCATGTGTGTACACACACACACACACACACACACACACACTGAGGCATACACCTTGAGGAGGGAAGGGAAATCTCATTCTGGGATAGTAGGTAAAAATTTCAATAAGTACCCTCTCTGCTAATTTTGCATTATCATATTATGACTGAAATATTTTACATTTATGAGACAGTTCAACTTGACTTAGTAATATACTAATTCTATGAGGATAAATTGGTCAGTTTGTACCTGAAAACATAAAACTTAAATAATTTGACTTTTGAGTAAATATTCTAAATGGATTATCCTGGTTAGAGACAAACACCTAGCTAAAAAAATTTTCATAAGAAAAATGGCGCAAATTGGGAAACTCTAAACATGCAACAATCACAAACCAGTGATGCATGGATTGGCTCCAGAGTAGCACTCGGTTTAACCATTTAAGTTCCTGGTGACCATCCATGTATGCTTAGGTGGAAAAAGCACCTGACAAGCACAATGTAGGATGTCATTTTTATTAAATGTCTTGACTACTTTGAAAAGTAAAATCTCTTTGAGAAGAATTCCAAGATCCCCCAGTAAAATCATCTTTGGTATGAGAACTAGTTCCTGTTTCTAACTATACTTAATTTGGGAAAAATCCCTTTCCTTCTAGATCCATCTCCTCACCTGAGGGGACTGACTTAAATTATCCCTTCCAAGGATAAAATATTATGAGTCTCTATTAGCCATTCAAAATGTTAAAAAAATAACTATATTATAAGATAAAATATAAGTACTTATATTTTGTGAGTAACTACTTTGTGCAAATCAAGTCAGTAGAGACCAGGTCAAAGGGGAATATACCTTTCACAGGTCTGATGCACTGTGACAGAACTCTAGGGCAAACTAATAATCAGCTTTGAATAATCCAATTCTCATAGCAAAGGCAGAGAGAAATCCCTTAAAATGCCTGCCTTTTAAAGATTTAAAGAAATGTTCTTTTCCTGGCACAGGCAAGAGAAAACATGAGTCCTGGTTATATCACATCACCTCTTTAATTACTGTTTATCCCCTTCTTTCACGTTTAGGTTTTTAAATTCAATCCACATCTAGTTACTGTGGTGTTGGGGTACATGGATGCTAATTAACAGATACAAAATAAATCAAGTGAAAATGAAGAAATAGATTTGGGTAGCTACTTTTCCCTTCAGAAACAATTTGAAATCTTTCTTTTAAGAATAAGTTTTCTAGACCTTTAATTAAAGCTCCTAAAGTATAAAACACATTTTCATCCTTTGTTTTACTCTCGTCCTTCTATTTCTCTCCTTTTCCTTAACTCTCAGCTCAAGATTCAATTTCAGTTTCCAGAGTTTCGACTTGACATTCTAGCGTGAGTAGATCACTCTGCCCTTGAATCCGCTAGCGGAGTGCAGCAGCCTGGTGTAGGTGGTGGGAAGGTTGCCGTGGGCTGGAAAGTCTTCCTGGGACACCGGGAGCTGGAAGGTGTGGCCGGAGGAGTTAGGGTTAGGCGTTGCCTCGCTCTAGGAACAAGTTAATTCCACCCCAGGGCTCAATGTTCTCATCTGCTAGTAACACAGAAAAGAGGTGGAAAGGTAAGACGCTGGTTCCTGGGGCGGACAGCCAGAAAAAAACCAAGTCAGCGACACATGAGTGCAATGGGTAAGGATTGGTCAAAGCAGCAGAGTTCATGTCCCTTCCTAAGGGGGCAGCTGTCATCTAGCTTTGACCAAAAATCTAATGCTGCATCTGGTTTTTGTCCCAGGGACATGAGAAATGAGTGTTTTTTACAT
This sequence comes from Hydrochoerus hydrochaeris, assembly GCA_004027455.1. Taxonomy (NCBI): domain Eukaryota; kingdom Metazoa; phylum Chordata; class Mammalia; order Rodentia; family Hydrochaeridae; genus Hydrochoerus; species Hydrochoerus hydrochaeris. The sequence goes on from PVLA01002832.1 coordinate 51,432, forward strand.
GAAATTACCCTATCATTAACTATTGGCTACTAATTTCATATTTCAACAAGTGTGTAAGCCAGACAAAACTGTCTACAGCCCAAATTCAGCCTGTGTGACACCAGGTTGATGTTTCTGTCTGCTAGGATGGATATAAGGCCCAGGCTTGTTGAAAGACTCTGTCCCCGTGGCCATTCATTCACTCACTCATTCATTCAGACGGTGTTGTAGCAAACATACGGAAGCTCTTGCAAGCAACAGGGCACAGGTTTTTCCCTGGAGACTTCCAACACAAGTGCATATGCTACCCACCGCCTTAGGGACACCAACTAAAGGACTCCTGTGGGTCTCATTTTTGAAGACCTCTTCTGACTCATCCTCCACTGGGATCCAAGCTCAAACAGAAGGGATCTTTCTCTTTTACCTTCCTGTTACAGGCATCTTTCTCGAAACACTCTCACAGAACACAACACCCTTGCTGTCAATTTCTCCACACTCATCTTTCTTAAAGAGGCTACACACTTGGTGAGGGCAAGAACAGATCTTTGCCTTTTATTCTCCCAATGTTGCTTTGCATTTCATTCAGGAAGTGTTTTGCCACGAGCAGTGGCCTAACGGGAACACAGAACACCCATGGTCTGGATTCAGTCTTGGTTTTAAAGTGTAGGTTTTATTATTATTCAGGCGAGTGAGGTTCACGGACCAGGACATGGTTAGCACTGAAATGGTAGTTTATTGATCTCACATCCCTAGAGGAGGCCTGCACCATGTTGGGGCTTTAAGGACACAGGGTCCTCCCAGAAGCACCAAGCAGTGTCATCAGGAGACAAAGGGTGGGGGAAATTTTATTGTGGTCACAATGAGAAGACATGGGCGTGGTGGGGTGGGCGGAGCGGGACCTGGGCAGGGGATGGTGGGCACATGAGAGGTGGACAGAGAAGGTAGTTGGTGTACAGGCTCCAGATTGATTGGTTTGCAGAGAAAGGATAAGAGCAGGACATCACGGGTGTGATTGGCATCAGTAAGAATCAGCCCTGGCAAGGAGTGTCCCTCCAGGTAAGCAGGGCCCCAAGACATCCAAACTACAGAATAAGCTGGACTTGGTGGTGCACATCTATAATCCCAGCACTGTGGGAGGGTGAGGCAGAAGGCTCACAAGTTCGAGCCCAGCCTGAGCAAGTTTGTGACTTAAAAAGAAACTTTCCCAAAATTAAAAAAAAGTAGACAGTTCAAAGGCCTAGCTCCAACCCCTGGTATCACGAGAGATAAATTAATGAGATTAATACTGTGCCAACTATGCAGAGCTCCTATCAAGAAAAACAGAGTTCAGAAGCAGGTCCCTGCCTTGAGCTGGAGGAAGAAACAGTAGTTTTGTGGAATGGATGAATGGAGCTAAGCCCATCTCACAGTGCCGAGATCATAGGATGTGACAGTAGAGGCCAGAGGGTAATAGGCAGTGGGTAAGAGGCACAGGACATGGGGCAGAGGGCAGAGGGCAGAGAGAGGGCTTCTTCCTCCTGGACCTGTATCCCCTGAAGAGAGTTGGGCAATACCACGCAGTCCTCGTGTGGGACTCAGCAGGATGCAGCTGCGCCCCCTTCCCTGACCATATGGGAAGACTGCAGAGGATGGACCCACAGCCATAGAGAAATCAGCTTCTCTAGGACGCACACTTCAGGGACACAAGGAGACCCGGCCTTGGGGCGTCAGCTCCCTTCACATGAAGCACTGACTGCTGTTGTCTTCATGTTGACCTCGACATGTTGACACTGACTTCCACACACCCCGCAGGCAACGACAGCTGCCTCACACAACCTAAGATAGTAAAGGATCGGTGGTGACCACAGAGGTGGCCACGAGTCCAGCGTCCCTTCCCTGTATGCATCTCTGCCTCTGGAGCCCTCTAGGTTCACAAAACCATGACTAGGACTCATCCTGGCACTTTATGCACAGCTGGCGACTCTGGCTCCATGCTTGGTTGCCCTGCTTTGCATGTCCTTCTTCCGCTCCCAGCTCACACCAACTGTCCCTCATCCAGAGCCAGTGTCCCAGCTTCATTCCAGATACCCCTGCCTGCTGCCGGCATCCAGGCACGAGACCTCCATACAAAGGTAGCTTCCCCAGGAAGAGATGACCACTGTCTACAACCCCTTTAACCAGCTGACAGCTGACTGGACCCCCAACCAGCAAGCTCTACAGCAGCCCAGACAACATGTCCTCACCCTATAGTTCAGCACTTCCAGGGACCAAGTCACTGGGCCTGGACCTCGGTCGGACGCCAGGTACAGGACACCAAAGTATAGAATCTCCGTCCTTTCGTTGGTCTTCCTGGGATATTTGCGGACGGCTTCAAAGCCATGAAATTGCCTACGTCCTGTGTCCCTTCAGTTTTCTTAAGACCACCTTGGGAGGTCCTGAACCTGATTCAAAGATGGGAAGATGAGGGAAGGAATTTGGCCCTCCTTTTTTGCTTTTCTGTGGGAGTGAAAATAACATATGAAAAAATTCATTTTTAAGCATTGGCTGATCAGAAAAACATCCTTTCAGCCTCAGGCCCAGACTAACCCCAACATGGGCCCAGCAGGGTGGGGGCAAGGAGGGTGTGAGGCTCCACAGCTCTGAGCCCTTCGCTCTGAGAAACGGATCTTTGCTTCGGGGCCTACATTCAAACATAAACTTCTGCATTAGCTAGTCCAGTTTGTTTTCATTTTAATCCATTTTCTAAGCTAATGCAGTGTTTTCAGTATGATTCCAGAGTGTCTTGGCATAGGAAAGGCCATGATGTCATATTTGAACTATTCATTATGACTCTAATATGTGAGGAGAAATGGCCAACTCTCCTCTGGCTCTGTGTGTGATGGAAGTATGAACATTCTCCATCCAGTTAAGAGTAAATCAAGATGAAAAAGACCTATAATTTCCCTCAAAGAGGGCTGAAACAGACAGCCCACATAAATTAGGAATTGCTTACTTAGAGGATATATAAACTTGGTAATTATTTTTAGGAGTAAATAACTGTGATCAAATTAAAGTGCTCTATTGATAGAAAAGGGGAAAGAGACAGAGAATGAAATGAAGAAATAAGAAATTTGAATCAGTCTCAGGAATTTTGATTTCTGTATTTATTCTCAGAAGTGCAAGAAGAGAGAGAAGAGGGACCTTCAGTATAACAGAGATGGAGAGATCTCTTCCATACAGACTCCTTCCCAAGTGAACCCCTGGAGTCACAGTCTACTAGTCCCGGAAGGCCAGGGGAGAGGCAACAACTTGGCCAACGCTTTTGAGTGAGTTCTGCCAGAATGAGAGCAGCAAGGAAGCCTTCTGGTCCTGCAGCCTGAGGGTGATCTGCCCACCTCCCACTGGTGACCATGCATTGCAGGGCAAAGACAGCATGTGGTGAAGTCTGCCAGCTGATGGGGTTCGCTACTCCTTAACCAAGAGAGAATGCTCCAGGGAATCAGCTAGAGTTAGGTTTCTCTCCACCACCTATAGCCCTAGAAGGTATTTCTCTTCCTAGCAGTGAGAGGGTAGGAAGAACTGAAGGTTCTTCCCAGGAGCAGAAAGTCAGGATCCTGGCCAGGGAGCTGTAGTCTCTGCAAGGTACGAGAGCCCGTCACACCTGCCCTACAAGCCTGTGGAGGTTAAGTGAGAGTCAAGAGTCATGAGGGCAGGAGCAGTGTACCTCGATGGTCACAGTGTGGACAGATTGTGGTGTTCACACACACACACACACACACACACACACACACACCACAGCAGCTGTGGTAGGAGCCTGATGGAGAAGGTCTTCCACAGGACTTACCACTGGAGGCTTTGGACACATCCTGCATTTGGCTCATCACATGTGGGATAAGAGGAGGTTCCTACAGGACGGCAGGTTCCTGGGAGAGGAAAACACAAGTCCCAAGTTGTATGATTCATTTTCCTGTCCTAAGACAAAATACCTGATGCTTGTAAGTTAAGCAGGAGAAGCTTATTTTTCACTCAAAGCTTCAGAGGGTTTAGTCCATGGTCAGCTGGCTCCAAGGCAGAAGTGGCAGGATGGAAGGGCTTGGCAGGAGAAAGCTTCATGGTAGCTAGGAAGCAAGGGAGCAAAGGAAGAGCCAGAGGACGAGCTATACCTCCATAGGCACAGCTGCAGTGACTCATCTCTTTCAACCAGCCCCACCCCTCACAGCACATTCAGCCAAGAATTCAGCAATCAGTCAATCCACAGACGAGGCTGGAACCCCCATGATGCAATCGCCTTCCAGAAGACCCCCACTCTGAACTCATGAAACTGGGGGAGTGTTTTATGTCCAAACCATACCCTGGGGACTGGGATGGCACAGTAAGTCTGCCGGCACAGTATTCTTAGATGGGACCCTAGGAACTGGCCTGAAGGAGTCCCCTCTGCAGCTTGTCCTGCTCTTTAATGGGTAGAGAACTTCAGTCCTGCAAGATGGGAAGGGCCCCCGAGATTGGCTGCACAATAGTGTGAATTCGCACACCTCTACTGAACTGTGCACTTAAGAATGGCTCCAGTGGCTAGTTTTGGGTTACATGTATGTTGCAACTAAAAAAAAATATCGAGAGAGATATTAAAGACATAGCAGATGAAGCTCAATATTGTACATGGGGAAACAGAGACCCAAATACACAAAATGATATCTGATAGGCCAAAATTATCAATCCTTAGAATTTAAAATCACTATCAAGGCTGTCTGTCTAAGCAATTACTCAGAGATGACCTCCTGAGGTTATTTTTAAGGAAATGTCATTATAAGTTAGGCAGAGGGAAAGTGGCTTCCTCCTTCATCTTCTTTGGAGATAACATGAGACTGTCCAATGTGGAAAGGTCAAAGGCAGTTTCAGGGCCAGTCCTGAATCCTCTGCAAGGCCTCCTCTCCCATCACAGCTCAGTCCTGCTTCCTTCATCCACAGAGGGCCCAGGATTGGATGGGACAGTGGTCCATAAATGTCAAGCCCAGAGACCCTATGGGTCCCACCAAGTGGTGAGATTCACAGTGGAGAAACTGCAGTTTGCTTTACTTGCCTGCTGCACAGATCACTTTTCAGCAACCTTGGTAGGAGATGAAGCACAATCATGGTTTTGATTCAGCTCTGAAGTAAATCAGCAGCAGCTGATTTCCTCGGTCACGCCGCCGCAAAGCTGCTGTCATGAAACGTGAGAAGGAAGCCAGGCCACTGAGCCAGAATCCTGTCCAGCTTCCTGTGAAGTCTCAGGTTACATTGCATTGCCCAAACACCCTCAGAAACCTCAGGCAGACCGGGCCAGGAAGTGCAGAGCTGCTGTTGCCAGCACCCAGTGCCTGTTAAGCTCAAGGTCCCTCAGCGGCTCTGCTCAGGTTGGGGCTGCTCTGGGTAATGGGAGCGTCCGCTGAGAACAAGCTACGAGGAACTTAAGAACCCTGCACCAGCCTCATTGTTCAAGCAGACCAGGATCACTCAGTGCTGTAGAGGTTTGACTGACACAGAGGGAGACTGACCAAAAGTCAAGGGAAAGACCAGTACACAAGAACAAAATCTAGATTTTTATAAGCAAGAAAAAAAATTCTGATGTCTCCTATGCATGAGGAGAAATCTTGACCTTTAAAAATATGTTTATGGGTCTCATCTCAGTTAATTCTCATCATGTGCAGTGATGTTGGTAGTAGCAGCGGCACGAGTAGTGGCTGCTCCGTGGTCAGAGAACTTAAGAAAGTGACTCCACGCCACACAAGGATGATACTGTCAGGTAGGACAGAACAGGGTTCAATCTGATTCCTGGGTCTATTGGATTGTAGGGTTCTGGAATCTGACTTCTCTACACTGTTGATTGGATGCAACTAATGTTTTGTTACACCTGATTTACTGCAATACTAGGGATTGAACCCTGGGCCTTCACACTGAGCTCTATCTCAGCTCTCCTTTGTTTCCTATTTTGAGATAAATCTCACTAAATTGCTTAAGCCGTGCTCAAACTTGAGGTCCTCCTACCTCAGCATCTGAGAGGGCTGAAATCACAAGCACGCACTACCAGCTCTGGCTAGAGGCTACTGACTGTAGAGATGATATTCAAGTGCCTATTACAGAGAAAGTTGCCCAAGACCTGGTGTCAACCCATAGTGCCATCCTGAGGGAAGCCTTCCATTCCTCAGCACACAGAGGAAGGACTTGCAGGAGGAGGGGCCTCAGGTGCACAGTGAGGGGTAATACTGAGGTGCACACCACAAGCAAACAAGCAGGTGCTGCAGCATAGGCTCTCTGCCACACAGGAGTCCACTCAAGTTAATCATAAACAGCTCTATTATTAGCCCTGTGCAGAAACCAAACAGAAATTCATAAGAAAAAACAACAACATGCACTTTGGCTATTCCCATATCAATTTTCAGAGCCAGCACAACTAGAAATCAATCTTCCAGGGCAAAACCTGCCTGCAGCACACACAGCACTGGCCCTGGCCCCAGGTGCTGCCAGCTGCCATTCATGCCTAGCCTCATGAAGGTGGCAAAGCCTCAGCTCAGCCAGGTCTGAGCCATTCCTGAGCAGGAAAGGGTGTGCATGAGGCCTCATGTCTCCAGGAGTGATCTGCAGAGCACCTAGCTCCTGTAGCTCTGTGCGTGGAGAGGAGCAGGTATGTAATTACCACACACACACACACACACACACACACACAACAAGTGGTTCACATCAGATGAACACAAAAGCAAGACCCCATTTCCTTTCCAAGAATAAAGGTAGAGCTAAGAATACAAAGACTGAAGCAATCTTAAAGAGATGGAGGCAGGGGCTCTGTATTAACCTGCTCTCCTGTCACAGGGACAAAATTCTCAATACCTGTCACTTAATGGAAGAAAGGTATATTATGCCTTGTGTGTCAGTCCATGGTCAATGAGTTCTAAAGAAAAAACAGCATGGCAGAGGGGCATGGTGGAGGAGAAGCTATTCATGTCATCGCACTCAGGAAACAGTGAAGGGAAAAACCAGGAAGGATATGTACCCTTCCATGTCACATTCCCCCTAACCTATCTCTTCCGACCAGCTCTTACCTCCTAACAGCAAGTCAGTTCTAATGCTTCTTAATGCAATAACTTTTCCAAAGCTCTGACTTTGAGTGCATGAGTTTAACCAAACACAAGCTATAACAATGACTAGTACCTATGACATGTTGTGGAGAGATACAAACTCTAAACTGCTTAGGTGGCCCTGCCCCTATGGCCTTGCATCCCACATGCCCTCTCACTTGGGCTGGCATCTCCTACTGACTGCTGCTTTTCCTAACAAATGTTCCACATTCCTGGCATCTCCAACTTCCTGAGATCTCCACTGCACTTTGATTATTCTCACAGATACATACACTGCCCTCTTAGGGACACATGGCCTGGCCTCCCTGGGCTTCTTCTGAAATCTAGGTAGAGGTCTCTAAGACTCTACAACTCTTACATCCTAACTTCCTGCAAAATTAACACCACACGGGTGACGTTAAGGTCTCTCACCAGCTGGAGCAGTAGTTAGGCCATTGGATCACAGTGCTGCAACCTCTGGACACCTGGATGGCTGAACTTGGGGGAAAACTTCCCCAGTCCTATGCAGCTGTAAATGATCAGAACATCTTAGAGTCCTTTTCTCAAGGCAATGTCATTCAAAAGAGTTTATCATTTTATTCCCTTGAGATGTTTTCAAGCTATCTTTGCTATTGTCCTAATGCAAACTACTTGACTTCTTTCTAATGCTAATCTGTTTGGCAACCACACTTTCTATTGCCCAGCTTTATAGGCAAAACTGCAAACTTTTCATATGTGGCTTTTGCGGCTGATTATTTTCACTGTAGATCTGACAAGTAGCCAGTAGTACCTATATTACAACTGGCACATCAGGCTTCCTTGAAATTTTCTATCAGTTTAATTTGTCCACTACTTTTAAATTCCACCTCATACAAAATTTCAGGACACCAGCAAAATATTCTTAGCCAGAATGTAACATATGTGGCCCCTAGTCCAGTTTGCAATAGTGTCCTTTTTCCCACCTGAAACTTCCTGGGCCTAGCCTTTAACTGTCTGTGCTCCTATCACCAGTCTAGTCTACTAGACTCCAATCAGAACTCATCAGTCTCTTCTTACAGGAGCTCACTTCTCCAAACTTTTTCAGGTTACTCCCATAAGCAAGCTTCAAAGCTTAAACCACATGGTCAGTTACAGTCACAGCAATAATCTAACTCCTGGTACCATATTTCTGTATTAATCAGCCTACCTATTGCTAGGACAAATATCCTCTTAAAGGAAAAAAAGGTTTATTTTGGCTCACAGTTCCAGTGGGTTCTGTCCATGGTTTGCTGATTCCAAGAGAGAAACAGCATGGTGGAGGGGCCTGATGCAAGAGATTTGCTCACCCCATGGAAGACAGGAAGTAGAGAGGGAAAAAGGAGAAAGGACAAGAATATACCATTCCGAGTCTCACTTCAGTGACCTACCTCTTTTCTCTAAGCTCCAACTCTGAACACATGGGACTTTGGGAGACATATTAGGTCTAAACTGTCACCGGCTCTTTTCCTCTAGTTGCATCCTAGCATTAAGCCTTAAGAGAGCTAAGCATTAGGATTACAGTTGCCCATAAAGTGTCATCATAACTATATCTTAATGATGATGAGACATCACATCTTGCAATGAATATCATCATTTTAATAAAGAAAGTACTTCAATTATGATATGCATTTAATTGTAAGAGGAAGTCCAATTTAAGAAATGTTAAACTTCAGAAAACATTACTTAGAAGTGATAAAATAACATGCATTCATTTTATGGATGGAAGAGAAGCAGAATGATCAGAGAAGTTAACTGATTTGCTCAAGGTCACACAGCTAACAGGAAGCCCAAATACAAATACAACTGTATTGAACTCCAAAATCAAGAGTCATCCTACAAAATAATACTTCCATGTTCCCACACGCTAAGTTCAAGCTTTTAGAAAACAGAACCTAACTGACTCGTTAGGACATTATGGCCAATCGGTCAGGATTCTCAAACAACCCTGTTGATATTTGGGGGCAGGTATCTTTCCCTTATGAGAGCTGCTCTGTGTGCTGGAGAATGATTAGCAACCTGCTCTACCGCAGCCTGCTAGATACCTGTAGTGAACGTCAAGCTGTGGCCACCAAAAATGTTCCCAGACATTGCCAAATGTTCCCTGGGATGATCTAGCAGTAAAATTGTCCCCAGCTGAGAGCCACCTTTAGAAACTTATCAGTCTTTATTTATTTATTTTTTTGACTTAAAAAAATATTCAAGACATCCCCTTAGCTCTCCTGTTAACTTTCAGAATGCTACCTTGCTGTTGTTCACATAGCAGACAGTAAAGACAGAAGGGGACACAGATTCCAGCTGTGCTGTGAGTCTATGCTGGTGGTGTTTTCCCAGCAGAAGAGAAGGGGCCCCTCTCTTCCTGTGAGGCCTTGTGCCTGAAGCACATCGCCTCACTCAAGCTGCAAACTGTCACACAAGCATCCAGCCCCAGGTTAGAGCGGGGCACTAGAGCTGCTCACAACAACCTCACTTCTGTTCTTTGGACGTAATCTTCACAAATGCAGATAAGCACATATAATCCAGTTTTTAAAGTAAAATACAATGATTCCTACATACAGCATTCTCTGTTGGTGTAGGTTTGAGTTTGAACACGTTTCCTTGTTTCCTTTTCTACCCCAGTAATTCTCCTAGTTTAAACAGTAGCTGTGTCTAAATTAAAAGCAGAGACTAATGGCTTGATTTAGATTCTGGGAGTGAATTCTCTTAGGATGGGATCTGAAACATCAGCTGAGTTCTCATTTATTCCTTTCCAAGAAAATCCCTGAAGCACGAATTTAAGAATAAGTCTAAATAGTCTCTTTGTATAATTCCGGTGATTATTAGTTTATATTATCTTTCTTGTTAACTGCCTAGAGCCACACAACAACATATTGTAACTCCACAGTAAGACTAAACTAGCCCACTAGATCCTGAAAGGAAGCTAAAGCCAGAATAGTAGAACTCTACCATGTTTGCACACATTGTGTTTCCCCATGGCTATGCAAAATTACAAAAAGAGTCAGCAGAGGTCTGAGAAACTAACAAAGTAAGTATGTAGTCATTAAAGGAGGACTCCTATTAAATGGAAAATGATAAATTCTTGACCCATTTATTCCTTCATTCATCCATGTATTTATTATTCATTAGAAAATATGAAGTCCCCTGTCCACACCAGACATGGTGCTAAGGACAGGTCCTTGGAAGCCTGTGCCAAGCTGGTGATGTGGAAAAATAAAAATATTACTGAGGGGACGATCACTGTGATGTGAAAAGTGCATGCAATAGGAGCAATAAGAGGAATTAATCTGACCCAGAGGCAGCAGGATAGGAGGACAGAAGGGTTCCCAGAAGAGGGGACCTTTAGGTAGAAACCGGGAGGCAGAGTAACTTCTTCCAATCCAGTTAAAGAGATGAGGGAAAGGGTCCCAGACAGAAAGACCCTCAACCCATGGCACACACAGCTTACTAGTGCCCGGGCACTTTCGGATGTGACATCTCCATTTCAGACACAGGAAATCCAAGACTCCAGGCACATAGTGATTGCTCAAAAGTCCAAGACAAAGGTACCAGCAATCTGGAAGGGTGTGGTGCTCTTCCTGGTCAGAAGGCAGTTTCTTGCTAAGTCCTCATGTGTTACAGAGCAGAGGGCAAAAAACAAAGTCGCTGTGCTGCTATATAGGAGCTACAAGCTCCCCCATGAGGGCATAGTCACCCCCAAAGGCTGCCTCTTTCCATCTGTGGGTCTGGATTCCACACAGAAACCTTGGAAGGACACAGATATTCAGCCTACACCCAACAGGAGCTCTCGCTGCTAGTAGTTATGCGAAATGAGGCAGCCACTTTGAAAGGCAGTGTGATGGCTTCTCACAAAAAGAAACACACAATCCAGCATTTGTACTTCTTGGTATTTATCCAAAGAGTTGAAAACTGACACCCAAACAAATCTGCACATAGATGTTTATAGCTTCGTTATTTATAAACAGCAACACAAAATCAACTCAGATGCCTTACAGTAGATGAATGCATAAATAAACGGTAGTGCATCCAGAGTGTGGACTATTGCACAGAACTGAAAAAGAGATAAACCGTGAAAAGACAGCAGCAAATTTAAAAGCACATCACTAGGTAGGAAAAGAGCCTATCTGGAAAGGCCACATTCCATGTAATCCCCATGGAACAATCAAAGCATAGAGACAGCAGGAGATCAGTGGCTCTCAGGGCTGAGGTCCAGGAGGAATGAATAGACAGGGAACAGAGGGTTCTAAGACTAAGAAAGAGTCTGTGTGACCTACACGGTCCCCAGACATTTGTCCAAACCTGAGTGGGCAACACCAAGAATGACCCCTGAGGGCCCCTGGGTATTTAGGATGACAATGATATATCCTAAGTGCACCCCTCTGGCCAGGACACTGACAGTGAGGAGGGTCTGGTACGTGGGAACTCTCTACTTCCTGCACAATTTACTTTGAACCTAAAACTACTCTTTAACCAATTAATCTATTAAAATTGTAAAAATATAAGAGAGGCATGCAGGTGAGAAAAGCCCAGTGCCTGGTAAGTGCTCAAGGAGCATATTCCCTAGGGGAACGTGAGCCCCGCACACACAGCAGCAGCAGCTAAGGACACCCAAGTGCCGCGCTCTCACCCTCAGCAGGCGGTGTGCAGCAATTCTGGTGGCACCGCTGCAGGGAGTGTCGTCCTGGTCTCACAGTGTCCCTGCAGTGGAGGAATGGAAATGCCTTTCGTCTCAGCCTCTCCCTGCAGAAGCGACACGCCCTCCTGCAGATGGCCTCGCCACTCCTGCCGCAGGAGGCTCTGGGAAAAGCGGTCCCCACCTCAGCAGCCACGAGAATTGCTATGAAAAAAGAGAAAATGGATTTCTGAGGACAGGTGACAGTTCCCTGAACCAAAGGGGACTTCCATTCTAAAAAAACTAAGCTAAATGACAATAGCCGTCTGCTCTCTGCTTCCCAGAGGTCTTCTGGTCTCAGCTAACCCCAAATCAGCGGCAGAAAGGAAGGCTCTGGAGACACATTCCCAAGTGCCTCTGCCCACCCCTCCTGCAAGAGCCTAGAACCTGGCCAGTATCACTGACCCCTAGGGCTGTGTCCACCCAGGCTGGCAAGGTGATTATGCCAGGGAATGCAGACTTGGAGACACAGCAGAAAAAGCAGCCCTGGCAATCCAGGAGGAGCCCATCAACTCCTGTCTAGAACAGAGTGATATTCAGAGATGACAGGAGGAGCTGGTGCAGGCTCAGGGACCAGTCTGCAGCCCCAGGGGACAGAGAAGTTGATAACTGTTGGTAACTGAGGCCTGGCTCTTCACTGGTTCTATTAGAGCTCACTTAATATTTTTATTACATAAAATTATTTTTAAAAGAAACTGCATGTCTCCCACATAGTTGGAAACCAGTATTGTTTGTCTTACATGAAAAGGACTAAGAAAATAGGTAACCATGAAGAAAAAAAAAAAAAAAAGAAAAGAAAAATGGGTTCTTTGCCCTGTCATTTAAAACCATCTCACCAGCCATTCATGCAGCACAGGGAAGAGATGCTGTTCTGAGCCGTGGCAAAGACAATCTTGCATTCAGAGAGCTCAGTCTCTGGGCTTCATGCTGAGGACACAGTCAGTATTTTAGTAAATTCCACTCAAAGATTCATGAGGTGAAACGGAAGGCTGCATTCACCTGGGCCATCGTGGGAAGACCCTTAGCCTGAATGGCAGTGCCATTGTGGGACACACAGATCAGCACACACCTGGAAAGGTGACAAGTGGCTGTTCCAGACACCTGGGCAGTGTTCTCTGCAGAGTAGGGCTTGAGAGACCAGAGTTCTCATTTCGGCAGTGGATATGCTGGGTCCCACAGCAAGGTGCAGTCCTGAGGGTCTTCATGAGTTCCATCCTCTTCTGTGAAATGAACGGGAGGAGCAAACATAACGAGGTGAGGGAGAAGCATCACTAAAGTTACAGCCAGCTACGGCCTTCTCCTAGGAAGCCAACTGTGTTCGCGAGGCAAATATCTTGATAAAGGGTGTCTGGAGCTGAGGATGATTGAAGGGCCTGAGTGGACCTGACCTGCTGTGGGGATGCACTTGTGGTCCAGAGAAAAAGCAAGAAAGGAAAGGAGGAAGCAAATATGGTCAGAGTGAAGAAAGTTTCAGTAGGGTAAGAGGAAGTGTCCCGTCATCCTCAGAGCTGGCTCCATGAAGCCAGTAACCCAGAGGCTGGCCTGATCCTGGCACCTCATGCCACAGTGGGCACCCGCTTTGTCCTGGGGCCATTCAGCCGCCTCCTAGAAGCATAAAGCAAGAGCTTTCAGGGCAGCTGTCTCTGTGAGTCTTGATTCTGATGGTTCTCCTAGCACCTCGGGGTGCTGGTGTCCACCCCGGAGCAGGGAGGGCGTGTGGTACACAGAACTCCCATTCCAGCAGAATAGTGCCTTGGGCTTCTTTCCAGGCCTCCTCCTCTGTACCTTAGGCTCTGTCTCTGCCTCAGCTTCCTCACCTATAAAATCCTTTGTTTTGTGTGGATTAAATTCGTTTAACCCAAGGGATGTGTTTGGTTCTTTCCTTGATGCCAACCGAGCATCCCAAATCTGAAAACCTAAATCCAAAATGCTCTGAGAGCAAAAATGTTTCTAAATTCTAAACTGTCAGAGCATCAGAAATTCGTCCTGATGGAAAGGGTGCTCCTGGGTGAGCTTAGGTCTGTCTGCCGGCCATACCATTCAATGCTGCCTGTGCTCCAGAACCACCACCCACATCAGGGGCCACGGGTTCCCCCCTCTTGGCATCAGCTGCACTCTGCTCCGGGGGCCCCAGCAGAAACTGGACAGAGGGAGGAGAGCAAGGCACAGGGATGGCTCCCTCAGCCCCGCTGCACTGCAGTGGCTGAAGGCTGGCTGTGTCCATCTAGCCATCCCTCTCCTGAAGGTCACAGCCCATGCAAGGCAGATGCCATGACCCACTTCCACATTCCAGGGACTGCCCCTTCCCTGTTCCCTCCTGTGCTGTGTCCCTCAGGGCCTCCCTGAGTGGCCTGACCCTCCAAGTAGCCTCCTGATCAAACTTCTCGCAGCACTCAGTTGGAGCGGTTCACGGCTTTTCGCCAGCATACTGACTAAAATGCCCGCTCCTGGGTCTCTCTGTCACTGGGGATGCTACAACTTTACACTCCTAGGCTAGAAGCCAAGACTGACTGGGCCTTTCTTCTCCATATCTGCAGGAAGAGTCCCCAGCTCCGCTCTCCCTCTTTAGCCTGCTGTCATTTTGTCACAGCTCTCCCCCTTCTTCGTGGTCTATAGAATTGGGAAAACAATTCATACAAAGATTTAAGTCTCCTTGGAGCCTATATCCATCAGTGACTGCCGAAGAATTTCCACCACGCTACACATTTACCTTCACCGTGTACCCATGGAGGTGTCAGGCTTGCAATTATGTTCTGCCAGTGACTTGGTAGCATGGAGGGATTGTTTCACACCTTACTGTAAGGCCCAGGCAAATCTGATTTCGACAGCTAGGCTAGACAGCAACAGTGGCAGCAGCATCCTAGATTCTTTCATCTTTCCCAGGTCTGTGAGAGAAAATAAATAATGAACCTAAATCATAAAAAATATTTGCATCCTACCAACAAATAACAGCACACCTAATTCTCTGGAGGAAATGAGTGACAATTGCCATAAAGCAATGTGGCAAGGGATCCCGTAATTCTTTCTCTTTGACTTTTCGTGCTGTGAAGTTTCATTTTGTGATCATTTTCAAACAACCCCTACCCTAAATGAATGATGGAAGCAGAGAAAATTAACTCCAGAATCTGACTTCTATGCCAGCCAGGCAGCAGGCCCTGCAGAAGGGACGTGGGGCAGAGGAGGCCTCAGCAGGAGCCTGTGCCTTGGCCAAAGCACTGGCAGCCTCCTGAGCCACTTGGTTCTCCAGGAGCCAACACAGCCCAATGTTTTAATTCCCCAGGACTGAGAATTTTTCCCTGGAGAGCTTTGCAAAATTTCTTATTTAGGTTGGGTTTAAAGAGATTTATGCTGGGGTATTTAATTCAAAACCCTGAACCTATCTCAGCAGTGGGTACAGATTAGGGAACAGTTGACTTCACACATTGATTTTTCAAAGTAGAAAAGGGTTGTTCTTCAAACACGGCTGGAAGATGAGTGACAGTGTCCCACCCCAGCTGCACGAAGCACAGCTCTCCCTGCCAGCCCTTCCGGAGCAGCTGTCCCAATGGCAAGCTAGCATCTTGCCTAGCCTGGTAGTTGATTCCTCCATGGAACTTTGCAAAACCAACCACAGGCCTGGTTGTGCTCAAGGAAATGACCCTATTGTCTCTCTCCCTGGTATTGGCATTCTCTCTCTCTCTCACTCTCTCTCTCTCTCTCCCTCTCTCCCTCCCTCCCTCCTTTTCTCCCTCCCACTCTCCCACTCTCTCTCCCTCTAGCTCTCCCCCCCTCCCAGTGTTTTCTGTTCTGTTTCACTAGATTTTCAGGCTAGGAATGCTTGCACTTGGCAGAGAGCCCACGGTCATAAAATCCAAGAAAGATTGTTTATTTATAAGAATTCTGCAGTTAGGTTGAGTTCAATAGAATGTTTCAATTTAAAGTAAGCAAGGAACGTTGGGTAATCCATCACCAATTTATATTTTCCATTGAGAGAGCAGCATTTGTCACTCTCTGCAAATAGCTACACACTTGCTCTCAGTATTTGCCAAGTCAAACACCCAGCCAGGGAATGTTAGACAACCCTGAGAGGAAGTGAATGCATAAATCAGATCCTGAGATTCTGTAGACAGCATGCAGATAACTGTAGAAGATGCCCACTGTCCTTAGAAAGAAGGTGAACCCTGAGACTCAAAAGTATAAGAACTGGCTCTTTATGCTTATTGCTAACCTCAAACAAAAGCAATTGACCCTCAAGAGGTGGTCTGCAAGATGTAGTATACAAGATCTAGGAATACCCAAGTCCAATTAGCGGCTTTCATCTGGACAAAATACCAGGCAGTTGCAATTTAAGGGAGGGGTGGTTTATTTTGGCTCTTGGTTTCAGTCAATGCTAACTGGCTGCGGAGAAGAAACATTATGGCAGAAGTGTTACCCGATTGTGGGGTGTTAGAGTCTCTTTATAGAGGTGATTTCTTGGTCTTTTCTGTCCCAGATAAAGAAGTGAACCAAACACGCATAAATGGTGGCAATGTTACATATTTATTAAAGGCTGGGAAAAAAAACAGAAGGGTAGGGGTAAAACAGGCTCTACACAATGAGTTTGGGTTAAGTAAAAAGGCAGGAAAAAAAATAAACATAAAAATATGCCCTATGGCATAGGGCTAGCACCAGCATGATACTGAGCACTTGATGTGACTATTCCTTTTTCATATTTTCTACACTGTCATCACCTATAGGTCATTCTGTTTAAAAAAAAAAAAAAACTTGTTAAGATCTCTTGAGAAGTTCGCATGCAGGGTTTTGAGAACTGCTGGATCTGTGGAATCCCATTCCACCTCCTTTCCGGGCTAGTTTTAGCCACACCCTATCTTCCCGTGTCAGAAGGGAACATTGGAGGAAATTTGCTGATAGTGTGATGGCCAGAAAGCAGAAAGTGGAGGAAAAGCTGGAAAAGAAGGGCCTAGAACCAGAGATAGTCCCCAAGGTCTTGTCCCCGTGACCCTCCTAGACACACTCAGAAGTGTGCTTAGCTAATCTCCTGAGCATCTCTCAAACCAGTCAGCTGACAATCAAGATTAACACAGTGACAAGAAAGGTAATGTCAGAGTGGCAGAGCTGGAGAGGGATCAGTATGGTAGGAGACTGGCCAAGTGTCCCAGCTAAAGGTGCCCTGTGTGAACAAAGAGGAACAGACAGCATGAAGCTGAGACGGGAGGCCCAAAGAGCACTGATATGCTGCTGGTCCAAAGGCACAAGCCCTGGCTCCTGGGTCAGGATCCGAGTCAATGAGAATCTAGTGGGGAAATTCCACCATGGTAATACTGTCTGTGAATTCTTGCTGAGGATGCCAGGGAGCTCAGTCTCTCCATGAAGAGATGACAACTTTTATTTTTTGAGTACTTCTCTCCATAACTCTACCCACCATAAATCCACATCATGGCGCTGCAGAGGTTTAGCTCACAATGGGATGGATCACAGCCAACTACCAGCAATAGAAAGAGGAGAAAGATCAAGACACAACTCAGGTCTACACCCACGTCAGCGCCGGGAGGATAATACATCACAATGCCAACAGGAATGATCCCATCATGATTCTGATTGTTTTCTATACATTCTAAACATCAGCATGGTACATAGGAAAGGAAAAATAAAAGCTTAGAAAGTATTACAAGCAAAAGATAATTTTAAAAAGACCTCCAGAAAGCACTTTAAAAGGGGATTGATGCTTGAGGCTAAAAGAAAAAAAAATCTGCTTTTGCTGGGGGGACGAACTCAACAGATATTCAAGAAAATGCAAAATCAATATCAACAGATTGCACATTTTTTGTGTAAAGAGCAGCCCCACGATCTCAGTGACATAGGAAAGCAAGTATTTATTTAGCACCTCCATCTGTGGATCTACTGAGCTCCAACAGAAAGACCTTGGCCCTAAGTGGCCCTGTCAGTCCTGGTAAGCTTTCCCCTATATCTGCTGCTTGGCTGATGCCCACTCAGCCTGCCTGTGGTATTAGGTGGATGTCACTCTGCCCCACATGCCTCTGGCTCTTCTTCTGGAACCAGTGGGCAAGCCCAGGGATGTTCTCCCTAACATAAAGGAGAAATGCCAAAAAGTAGCCCCAGTTACATGCATATTAAACTTTTGGAACATTCCACTGTTCACAAAAGCAACAGCAAGCCCAGCATTGAAGGGTAGAAGAATATCTACCCCTGGAAGTGGGGCAGCAGGATGGAAGAAAAAATATCTGAACAGCAGCTCACCAGCAGCCCACAGGAAGCTATGAGGCATTGAAGTAAAGATGCAAAAGACCAGAAGAAGGTGAAGTCTTTGTCAATTGTCAGTTTCATCACAGGAATCACAGGTACCCCAATTTCTCCCCCAAGGCAGCAGTGAAGACAAGTGTCCATGTACATGCTTGCATTTTGCTGTTTTCCATATCTGAGGTCACATCACCCACTTGCACACGAGCCATGCCCACTGTCTTATCATAGTCAAATTGATTTCAGAAGCAAACCTCCCTCCCACAACACACCCCCTTCTGTGTCCTGTGGTTCCCCAGCACACCTGTCTGAAGGTTTGGCCCATTTCCCAGAAATGATTATTCTTTGAGTGTTGAGTATGAACACATTTTTAAAATCAATTAAAGGTCAAATATGAATAAAAACCTACATAAGAACTTGGAATCAAGATGACCCCATGATTGGTGGTAGAAAAACGCTTTGCCAGACTTGCACAGCACTAAGTAAGCACATACCAGTGATAAAGTACAGAAACCAGAAAGCCAAACAACACTACCTTATTCAGATGAACCAAAATCTCCATGAGAGCAATCCCATTCACAGTAGCTACAAAATAAAATACTTACAAATAAATTTAACCAAAAAAGTGAAAATTTCTACAATGAAAATTATAAAACTCTGATGAGATCTGAAGAGAACACAAGAACAACACAAAGATCTCCCATATCCATGAATTGACAGAATTAACATGGCTCAGATTTCCATACTACCCAAACCAATTTTCATAATCCGTGTAAAATTTATGGATTTCTAATTAAAACACTGATAATTCTTAACAGAACCAGAAAACATTTGAAAATGAATATGGAAGCACAAAAGTCCCTAAATAGCCAATGTAATCACTAGCAAAAAGAACAAAGATGGAGGTATCATATTTCAAAATATACTACAAAGCTATGGTAATCAAAACAGCATGGTCTCAGCATAAAAGCAGACACACAAACCAATGGAACAGAATAGAGTGCCTGAAAATAATTCCTTGCATTTCCAGCTGATTCTTGACAGCAGCATCAAAAATATATCTTTGTCATAGCTACTTTTTCTCATTGGTGAAACAAAATACCTGACACACAAAGTTAAAGGAGGCAAGGCTTATTTTAGTTCATGGTTCATAGAGATTTTAGTCAATGTAGTCAGGGTGACATGGCAGAGGAGCATCAAGGAGGAGAAACAGTTTATGATGGGCAGAAGGCAAGAAGGCAGCAAAGCAGTGATGTGGTGATAAAGCAAGCAGCAACTCTCTTTCTGTCCCTTATATTCTATTCAGGCTGCCCATATCTATGGCAGGAACCACTCACACCCAAGGAGGACCTTCCCATTATCCACTTGTACGGCTATGCCAAACCAAACAGTGGATTAGTTTAATAACTACACATCCTTGATCCCAGCATCACACACTTAATCATGCCATCACACTGGAGATTCAACCACCTCTGAAAAGCTGCACATATGATTGCATGAGGCTTAGGCTGTACATTTAGATTCAAGCCATAACAACACTGAAACAAAGACCGCCTCTCCTATAAGTGATGTGGGGGAAACTAGTTATTCACATTATAGGAAATTAGCACTTGACCTCTGTCTCTTACCCCACACAAAAATCAATTCAAAATGAATCAAATACAAAAGCATAGATCCTGAGAACATGAACCAACTAAAACAGGGAAATACTTCCAGAAATAAGTAAAGATATCAATTTGTTGGATGAGAACCTAAAAGCACAAGTAACAAAAACAAAAAGAGATAAATTGGGTTACATCAATCTAAGTTTCTGTACACCAAAAGACTCAACCACCAGTGAAGAAACAGCCTACAGTGACAAAATCTGAGGAAAAGTAAATAATATGGCCTGGCAAAGGATTAATATCTAGGATATAATAAGCTTTAAAACTCACTAGGCTCTTCAACATAGCTGTCTAGAGGAGGAGCCACGCTGGAAGTGCTCAGAGAAAATCATCTGAAAACACAAGTACCTGTAAGAAAGGGAAGGTCATACATCCTGATGCCAAAATCAATCTGAAATAAGAGACTTCCAAGTCAAGCAAAGCACAAATATAGGACTTTGTAAAATGGTGAAGCAGCCCACAGTGCTGCCTTTGGGACCTCTACCTGCACACAGAGCAGGAACTGCCATTCTGGGAAGTCCCAAAACACTGATGGACTGCAACAGCATGACAAACTCAAGCCACACAGGATAAATTTGGGATGTTAAGCCCTCTCACTGCTTTTGTCCTTCTCCAAACAGAGGACAATGCAACCTGGCAACAAATTTTGCCAGCGTACACATGAGCAAGTGACCAGGAAGCTGCTCTCTCCTGATAGGCTGCCAGATTCTGTTTTCCCCCTGTTTCTTTGTTTGTTTGTTTGTTTGCTTGTTTTGTCATATGCCATAGTGGTTAACAGAAACTTCTAGTGACAGCTCACTAGGGACAGCAGCAGCGGTGGTGAAGGTAGTGAGGGAAACAGCACCACCCCTCCCTGGGCCATGGCAGGGCAATGAGTGGGAAGTCAGCATGACTCCTACTCTGTCCCCTACTGCAAGAGAGAAGAGACACACAGTGCAGGGTAACAGAAGAGGCTGTAAAAGAGTCCAGATGGCGCAACTGTACACAGGACTTGGAGCAGTCTTGTCCCTGTCTAAGGGCACTGCAGCTAATGGAAGAGTGACATGGAGGCACACAAGGTAAGGAAGTGTGGCTGGTCTACCGAGGGACATGCAGAGAGCTGTTAAGTCAAGACTCTGGTCTGAGTCCCCACATCCGAAGGCCAAGATCAGCCTGAACCCAGCTCTAATACTCTTACAGAGTTGGTGGGGTTACCAAGCACAGATTTGGGCTCTGACTTCGACATTATCACAGAACCAAGTGGAATTTTGTTAGATTTTTTTTGCCTAGTTTTTGCTTTTGTTTTTTTGTTTGTTTGGTTCTCTTTTCCTTTATGTGCCTTTTTGTTTTTGTTGTTATTTAGGTTTTATCTTCATTTTTGGTTTTGTTGTTGTTGTTGATCTTTTTTCTCTTACTTCCACAACTGTCTTTCTTGATTTTTTTTTTATATTTTCATGTGGGTAAGCATTGTCTCTAGACTTTCTAATTTCTTTGATATTCTTTTCTGTCCCCTAAATTCTTTTTATCTTGTCCACTTCTTCAGTTTCCCAAAGCTTGGGTGAGCATCTTTTGTGCTTCAGCCTTGCCTCTAGTACATTTCTCTTCAATTATCTCTCTATTTTTCCTTCCTCGTAAGTCCCCCCACCACACACACATGGTAAAATCACTCTACTAATGGAAAACTCATGGTATATAAGTTCCTGGTTTATGTCGAATTTCATTATACAACTGTAGATCTTGCTTCCATGGTTAAAGGTACCAAATTAAGAGTTACCACAGTTTGTCAGTTTCTAGGCTGTGCTTGATACCTTTGTTATTGCTGGCTGTACTACTTTAGCCAGAGTGTCATACCTGTTGTCATCAGTTGTTGTCCCTTGTAGTATAGCACTGTGATTGTCTGGTATCATAATCATTACCATAGTCCAGGACCAAGCGACTGGGATCTGAGCCAAATAGATAGCAATCTCTCATCCCTAATAAATTGGATAAGAAGACAACTTAAAAAAAAAAAACAGAAAATGACAAAACACAAAAGTAAAATAAAACCCAGCCCACTCAGGAGCAGTGCAGAGAACCCTGATATAGAAGAAAATAGAAGCCATCCATCCAAATTTTCTGAAATAGTAGTAGCAGAGGCTAACAACAAAAGATTAATGAGGCAATAGAGAAAATCAGATCAGAAATAATCTATCAATTAAACAAAGAGATGATCACAATGAAAGACTTAGTGAATCTAGTGTAGACATTGACTTAAAAACAACAAAAAAAACCCAGAGTTCTCATGATAATAAAAATTCTTTCTAGGGTAAGATGGAATCTCAGCATTGTCTTAATTTGTATTTCTCAAATGACCAGTGATGTTGAAAATATTTCCATATCTTTATTTGCCATTTGTATTTTTTCCTCTGAGAAGTGTGTATTCATCTTAGATGCCAATTTTTGGATTGAGTTTTTAAATTTGGGGTTCTAGTTTTTTTTAATTCTTTATATTCTCTAAATATTAGTCATTTGGTGGACAATTGGCTAAAAAAAAATTTCTTACTCTATGGGTTGTCTTTTCACTCTATTGATAATTTCATTGCTGTGCAAAAGCTTTCTAATAGGATGAGATTCCAATTAATCAAAAACATGCTGGAGGGAGAAGTCAAGATCATGATTAGTAAACAACAGAATACAAAGCCTCCTGGGAGAAACAACTCATATGCCACAATAAAACACCCTGGAGAGACCCAGACAGAGGGAGATGGAGCCTCTTGACACAGGAAGAAATTAAAACGTAAAAAAGCTCATCAAATACTTTGGGACTACAACTGAAACAAGCTAAAAATTAAGGGACACAGCATTTTCACAGTGACCCGCCAAGTTTGCGCCAGCTTGAATCTGCGCTGGCAGGCAGAGCAGCCCAAGTTCGTTCCCACTGCCACTCACAGGAACCACAGTAGTGCTGAAGTTGGGGGTTGTGAGCCCAATGGAGAGGGGAGTTGATAAAGGGACCTTCATTAATCCACAGTCAGTGCTGGGAATGAGACACCCCCCCACACACAGGAAGGACATGACCAAATGGGTGACATGTTGGAATCAGGCAAGAGGAGACTAAACTGGGAGCAACAGTGACTTCAGTTGGTTGCTCCAACTGAACAGTTCCCTCCCCAGAGCAGATTTGTGGGATTTGCTTGGACTGGGCCACACCCCTGGCTGGGACCCAATGAGCAGTCCAAAATTGATTCCCTGTGCCTAGCACACACTAACTGGGTGAAGGCCCCTGAAGTTTGGCTGGCCCAGTGGGGAGGGGCCAGCATATGCAGCAGATGCTTACACCTCAGTGACAAGAGCAGGTAGGAGTGGGCAGAGGTCCCTCGCCAGTGTGCTTTGGAGGAACCGTAGCCAACAGGGAAGGGGGCTGGAACCTCCACTGTACACCTGTGTGGAGGAGGCCACAACCATGATAGGAGAAAGAGGCAGGAGGAGGCCCCCAGCCCAGAGCCCTGAGAGCACTGATCCAGGAGAGGGAAAATCAAGGGAGACTGAGGGGCGGCAAACACACATCAGACATGGCTTCAATGGACATTACGAGATATCTTTGGGACCTTTTAGAAGAGCTCAAAACTGAAATATTAAACCAGGTAAAGCAAGATATGAGTAGAGTAATAAACGAAATGCTCTCAGGAAGCATCCCTCAGGATGATACAGACAGAAGAAGGGAGGAACACAAAAAAAGGAGAGAAACATTTGATAAAGAATATAAAGAAAACATAGAATATGTGAAGCAGATTCAAAGACACTACCAGGAAATTAAAAACTCCATTGAGAGCTGGCAAAATGCCTTAAAAGAAACTAAGGATAGGCTATTAAAACTTGCAGACAAGTTTGCAATGTGTGATTATGAAAGGAAAAATCTCTTAAAAATAACTAGGAAACAGGCAGTAACAATACAAAGGCTAGAAGATAACAAGAGAATCTACAATTGAAGAATAAGAAACGTGAATGAAGAAGCAGAAATACGTACAGGTGAATTACAAGGGCTATTCAAGGAAATAATTAAGGAAAACTTCCCAAGCATGGGAAAAGAAAATGACATTCGGTTGTGTGAGGCATACAGAACTCCAGCCACCTACAACCAAAACAGATCTACACCCAGACATATTATAATCAAGACACCAGAAATTCAATATAAAAACAGAATATTAAAATCCATCAGAGAAAAGAAGATTACCTAAAAAGGTAAGCCCATCAGAATCACAGCTGACTTCTCCACACAGACCATCAGATCAAGAAGAGCTTGGAGCAAAGTATTCCAAGCCCTGAAAGAAAATAACCTCTAGCCCAGATTGATGTACCCTGAAAAACTGCCACTAGATATTAATGGAGAAATGATGCTTCCATGACAAAGAGGAACTGGGGGAGTTTGTGACCACTAATCCAACCCTACAGAGAATACTGAAGGAAATTCTTGAGAGAGAGAAAAAAATACCGGGATTTTAGGAACAGTTGCAGAAAGGTCTCAATGAGTGGGGCAGGCAGTAGAATGAAAGAGAAAACTAGACAAACAAAGGCAGAAAAATAGCATAGCAGAAATGAGGCAGAGAAGGATAACTAGAATCTCTAACATAGATGGCCTTGATACACTATATTGTTAACAGTGCACCAGGATTCAAAACCCACATTACTCACACTACTCTGCTTAGATGTATTATATTCTGTTCCAGTCATTCTACCTGTACTAGATTTGGGGGCACAGACAGTAATCCCAAAAATAACAAGATATAGTATGGTAATCATCCTTAATTTCCTGTTAACTTAATCTAAAGCTCTGTAAAACCTACACTGTCTTACCATGACTGGTTGTAATTGAATCTGGTTTGTTCGATCATTGTTTTGTATTGATAGATTTTATTCAAAGCTGTTATGATTGATAGTATCAAGTCTGAGAGTATAGGCAACTGCACTTAAGATGACAAGATCCACTAGAATATCCATTCTGGTTTGATTATTACCTGCCTTTGAAGTTTTATACTGTCTACAATGTTTTATTTTTACTAATATTGTTATTTATTGCTATATTCAATTATGGCTGATGATATAGACATTCTACTGAGGATAATAAGAAACAACACAGTAATCATTGTAGATCACCTTGTACTGTGGTTTTATATGACTTTTTGGTTTCATGTTTTTATAGGAATTTGTTTTGTTTTGTCTTGCTAAGTTTTATTTCTCCCTCTAATACAGAAAGGATAGAAATACATGTAGAGACTCATGCATGTGTAGCTGTTTACACTCTCATTGTCTGAATATCTACTTTGTATGCTTTAATTTTGTAACTTGAACAACTATTTCTAAGAGGATAATATGTAATTTATTAACTAGTGATTTCTTATTATCTTTTTTTAAATTCTCTACCCTTTACATGCTTTTGTTTCTCTTTAAATAAAAAAAACTAAAAAAAATGCTGGAGGAGTTGTGAAGGAAAAGGAACTCTTGAAGGAAGCTGAAGGAAGGAAGTATAGACTGGTACAATCATTATGGAAATCAGTGTGGAGATTCCTCAAAAACTTACAATTAGAGATCCCATTTCACCCAGTTATTCCCCTTCTTAGTATCTTCTCAAAGAATTAAAAACATCATACCACAGCAATAGATACAGCAATATATATGCACTCATGTTTATAGCAGAACATTTGCAATAGTTAAATTTTAGAAACAATGTAAACACTCATTAGCCAAGGAATACATACAAAGATGTGGGGCTTTTTTAATAATGGAGCACTGTTCATCATGTAGAAGGATCAACTTGTGGCGTTTCTGGGTAAATGGGTGCACCTTGAGATCATACTCTTAAGTGAAATAAATCAGGCACATATACATAAGTATTGCATTTTAAATAAGGAAAAAACATATAAACGGTATTGGGAAATAGGAAATAATTGTTCAAAAGAAAGGGGAACTAAAGAGGGGACTAGGAATGAAGGGAAAAGGAAAAAAGTACTGATAAAAAAGAGTCCATCTAGACAGATAAAAATGCCCACAATTCCAAGAACATTAGAAAGAAACCACCAGGCAGAACAAACAACTAAACAGAGAGAAAAAACAGGGAACCAACAACAGGAAAATAACATGACAAAGATAAGCCAATATATGTTTCCTATAACCATCAATGTAAATGGCCTCATTTCACCAGTCAAAAGAAATTGGCAGAATGGATCAAGAAACAAGAACCAACAATCTGTTGTATACAGGGAATACATTTAACTCAAAAAGAAATTCATAGACTAAAAATCAAATGATGGAAAACAATACTCCATGAAACAGTAGCCTAGAAAAACACTGGGGCAGCGATATCATTTGCAAACCATGTGAACTTCAAACCAAAAATGATCAAAAGAGACAAAGAAGGTCACTACACACTTGTTAGGGAAAAAATTCAAAAGGAAGAGATAACAATTATAAATATATATGCACCAAATATAGGAGCACCCAAGACAAATATTATATACAAGACAAATATTAATAGACATGAAAAATCAAATAAGCAATGACAAAATTGCAATGGAGGACCTTAGCACTCCCTTGTCACAAGAAATATATCAACTAGATCAAAAAATCAACAAAGAAACTATAACTGAATCAAATATGTGAGCAAATAGACTTAGTAGGCATTTGTAGAATGTTCCATCCAACAACATCAGAGTGCACAATCTTCTCAGAGGCACACTGCCCACAGAACAAGCTTAAGTAAATGCAAAGGAACTGAAATTATCCCATGCATATTATCTGAACATAGTGCTATGAAATTGGAAATTAATAGCAAAATAAACCACAAATTTCATAAATGCATGGGAAGTAACATCCTCCTGAATAACCAATGGGTTACAGATGAAATTAAAGAATAAATTAAACAATAGCTACTATAAAATGAAAAATGAAAATATAACATACTGAAACCTGTGGCACACAATGGAAGTCATTCTAAAAAGGAAATTTATAGCAGTGAATTCTTGCATCAGGAAAACAGAACAAGCACAAACAATCTAATGTGGCACCTCATATTTCTAGAAAGAGAAGAGCAAGTCAAGCCCAAAGCCCAAGAAGGGAGGATATTATAAAGATCAGAGCAGAAGTTAACACAATGAAGACTAAAAAAAAAAAATACAAAGAATTAATGAAATGAAGAGTTGGTTCTTTGAAAGAATAAACAAAATTGATAAACCCCTAACCAACCTTATCAAAAAAGGAAAAAAAAACTCAGACTCATGAACTGAAGAATGAAAAGGTTGAAATCACTCCAGACCTTGTGGAAATTAAGAAGCTTTGAAAATCTTTACTCACATAGGATGGAAAACACAGAAGAAATGGACAGATTCCTACAAATATGAACAACCAAAACTAAATCAAGAAGATGTAAAAATTCTGAATAACCCACTATCAGTTAATAAAACTGAAAACATGATTAAAAACTTACCAACAAAGAAAAGCCCAGTTCCTAATGGGTTCACTGCTGAATTCTATAAGAAATTTAGAGAATGTTTAATGACAATACTCTCAAATTTTTAATGAAATTGAAAAGGAAGCAATTCTTCCTAACTCCTTCCAGGAGGCAACTATAACCCTGATACCAAAACCAAAAAAAGATCCAACCAAAAAAGGGAACTACAGGCCAATAATCCTAATGAGCATAGATACAAAACTCCTCAGTAAAATACTAGCAAGCAGAAGGCAGAAAATCATCAAAAAGATTACACATGACAATGAAGAAGGATTCACTCTAGGAATGCAAGTATGATTCAACATAAACAAATCAATAAATGTCATACACCATACCAACAGAGCCAAAGACAAAAATCACATAATTCTCTCAATAGATACAGAAAAAGCTTTTGATAAAGTCTAACACTAATTTATGATTTTTAAAAACCTACAGAAAAGTGGAATAGATGGTCTTCTCAATCTGATAAAAATGATCTATGACAAGACAACAGCCAACATACTAAATGGACAAAAACTGAAAGTTTTCACTCTACAGTCAGGAACAAAGCAAGGATGTCTGCTATTACCACTCCTATTCAATATAGTTCTGGAAACATGAGCCAGAGAAATTAGAGAAGAGAGATATATAAAAGGAATAAAGATAGGAAAGAAAGAAATTAAATTATCATTATTTGAAGATGACATGATACCTTATATAGAATATCCCAAAAACAACATCAAAAGTCTACTAGATTTAATAAACAAATTCAACTATATAGCTGGATACAAAGCCAACACTCAAAAATTGATAAAATTCCTGTACACAGATAAACTCACTGAGAGACAAAAAGTATCTTTCACAATAGCATCCAAAAAATCGAATACTTAGGAATCAATCTAACAAAGGAAATAAAATAATTATATATTGAAAATTACAGTATTCTGAAAAAGGAGATTGAGGTCTGGGGATTCATCTCAGCAGTGTAAATGCCTGCCTGGCAAACGTGAGGTCATGAGTTCAATACCCAATACAAACAAAAAAAAAAAAAGCTGTGATCACTGGCTGGGGATTTAGCTCAGTGGCCTAAGCACCTGCCTGGAAAGTATGAGGTTTGACTTTGATCCCCAGTACCACCAAAAAAAAAAAAAAAAAAAAAAAAAAAAAAAAAAAAAAAAAAAAAAAAAAAAAAAAGAAAAGAAAAAAGAGATTGAAGAATATACCAGAAAATGGAAAGGTATCCCTAACTTATGGGCAGGAAGAACCAATATTATGAAAATGACCATACTCCCAAAACTACTACACAGATTTAATGCAGTCCTGATCAAAATATCATTAGCATAGCTCATAGATCTGAAGAAAGCATTCCTAAAATTCATTTTGGAACAGAAAAGACCTAGAATAGCAAAGGCAATCCTGGGCAACAAAAGCAAGGCAGGAGTCATTACTGACTTGAAGTTATACTACAAAGCTACAGCATGATGCTGGCAAAAAAAAAAAAGCAAACCTGAGGACCAAAGAAACAGATTAGAAGATGCAGACGCAACTACAAACACATTCAGCCACCTTTTCTTTGAAAAAGAAGACAAACATTTACTGGAAGAAAGATAGCCTCTTCAGTAAATTGTACTGGGAAAACTGGCTTTCCATATGCTGAAAACTAAAACTAGACCCATATCTATCACTGTGCACTAAACTAAAACCACAATGGATAAAGAATTGAAAAAATCAGGCCCCCCAAATTCAAAGACAACATCCAAAAATGGGCATCTGAGATGAACACTCACTTCTCAGATGAAGAAATAAAAATAGCAAATATATGAAAAAATGTTCAACATCACTGGTTATTTGATAAATGCAAATTAAAACAACACTCAGGTATCATCTCACTCCAGAAAAATGGCTATCATCAAGAAATCAATCAGAAATGCTGGAGGGGCTATGATGAAAAAGGAGCACCTCTCCACTGCTGATGGGAGTGTAAACTGGTACAACCACTGTGGAAATCAGTATGGAGTTTGCTCAGAAAAGTAGGATTGGAGGTTTCATTTGACCCAGCTATTCCCCTTCTGGGTATCTTCCCAAAAGAACTAAAAACATCATACCACAATGATATATGTGCACTCATGTTTATAGCAATACAATTTGTGTTTATATCAACATAATTTGTAGTAGTCAAGTCTTGAAAGAAACCCAGATGCCCATCAACTGAGGAATGGACAAAAATGATGTGGTATTTTTATGCAGTGGATACTACTGACCTTATCATAAAAAAGAAAGAAAAGATTCAAATCAATGCAATTAGAAATAAAAAAAGATGAAATTAAAATGATCCTGTAAAAATCCAAAAGATCAATATCTGCTTTTAGAAACTTTATTCTAGTAAGATAGAAAATACAGAAAAAAATTGCCAGATTCCTAGACATATGTGTTACCAAACCTGAATCAAAAATATATAAAACTTTTAAGTAATCCAACATCAGTCAATGAAATTGAACAGGTAAAGGCTTACCAGCAAAGAAAAGCCCAGGTCCTGATAGATTCACTGCTGAATTACACCAGAAATTTATGGAAAATCTACTGTGATTACTACTCAGTCTTTAATGAAATTGAAAGGTAACTAGTACTTCCAAACTCATTCCTGGATGTAAGTATTACCCTGATACCAAAACCAGAGAAGGAGAACTATGGGTTAATCTTCCTAAAGAACATAGATACAAGAATCCTCAACAAGACACTGGCAAATGCAGTAAATCATGAAGGAAATTATACACTACAATCAAGTAGCATTCATTCCATAGATGCTGTGATGGTTCAAATGTAAATCTATAAATGTAACACACCATATCAACAGAGCGAAGCACAAAAATGACATGATCAGCTCAATATATGCAGAAAAAGTATTTGACTAAGTCCAACACCCATTCATGATAAAACTGTTGTAGAATATTGGAATAGATGGATTTTATCCCAACCTAATAAAAGGCATCTATGACAAAACAACAAACATCATACTAAATAGACAAAAACTGAAAACTTTCACTCTAAAATCAGGAACAAGACAAGTCCATTATCACCACTCCTATTCAATATAGTATTGAAAATATTAGCCAGAATTATATAAGAGAAAGAAATAAAAGGGATAAAAATAGCAAAAGAAGTTAAATTATCATTATTTAAGATGACATGATACTCTATATAGAAGATACCCAAAACTCCACCAAATGGCTTGTAATTTAATTACAAAATTTAGTCATGTAACAGGATATAAAGTCAGCACTCAAAATCCAATAGCATTCTTGTACAGAAATATAAAATTCACTGAGAGATATAGGGAAAACCATACCCTTTACAATAGCATCCCCAAAAATGAAATAATTAAGAATAAATCTAACAAAGGAAGTAAAAGATCTCTTCATTGAAAGCTATAGTAATATGAAAAAGGAAATTGAAGAGGATATTACAAAACAGCAAGCTAACCCTTGCTCTTGAGCAGGAAGAACCAATATAATGAAAATGGCAACACTCCCTAAATTGTTATGCAGATTTAATGCAATCCCCTCAAAACACCAATAGCATACCTCACAGGACTAGAGAAAACAATCCTAAAATTTATTTGGGACCAGAAGAGACCTAGAATAGCAAAAACTATTCTGGGCAACAAATGCAAAGCTGGCAACATAGCAATCTCTCACTTGAAATTATACTACAAAGCTACTGTGATTTTTAAAAAAACAGCATGGTATTAGCAAAAAAAAAAAAAAAGACTCGAGGATGAATGGAACAGACTGAAAGATACAGAAAAAATTCTAAATGCACTCAGCCACCTTATTTTCAACAAAGGAGCCAAACACTTTCACTGGAAGAAAGATAGCCTGTTTAATAAATGGTGCTGGAAAAACTGGCTTCCCACATAATGAAGATTAAAATTGCATCCATGTCTATCACCTTATACTAAAATAAAATTTAAATGGATCAAAGATTTAAATATTAAAACAGAAACAATCTGTTCAAAGAGAAAAGAGAGAGAGAGAGCTCTTGAAGACATAGGATTAGGTAAAGATTTTATGAACAAAACCCTGATATGAAAAACTGAAAGTGTAAATAAGGGCCAAAATGCATGACAGATAATGTAAAATAGGAAGAAAATATTCAGATGCAAAGAAGAAGTGGAGAGGAGAGAGAGAAGAAGGATAAAATGGGAGCAAAGATTTATAAATACAGAGGAGAAAGGGGTTCCAGGGAGGGTAGGGGAATGGGAAAAAATTAAACACAGTGTGATAGGAACAGTAAATTCCACCCAGTGTTCTATAAAAGAGTAGGAGGACTAAACTTTACAAACACCTAATACAATGTTAACAATATCTAGAAGAGAGGGGATTGAAGAAATGAAAAACATTATCTTAACTTGATCAGAACATACTGTATACTTTTATTGAATATCACAGTATATCCCATAAATCTGTATAATTATTGTATGCCAATCAAAAAAATTTTAAATATTTAGTGAAATAGAAATGTTAACTAGCTTGATTTAATATTGTATACATTTATCAAATGATCACACTATGTTCCAAATGTTTTTACAACTAAAACAATGCTTTTTTTTAAAAGAGGGTAAAATTAAACACAACAAAACAGAACAAAACAGGACATAAGAAAGCAATGTAAATGACATAAATTTTGAAGCAAGACAACCAGAGATCTTCACTACCTATCATATTGTTTCATTTTCTTCCAAATAGTTGTCCATATCTTCGCATACAGAGAATTCATACAAAATAACATAGTATAAAACTGATCCAAACAGAATGAGGAAGGCATTTTAGGTCTTCAAGACCAGATAATAGGGAAATCAATAATGGCTATCATAGTGTCTCTCATTCTCTTCAAAATAGCTGTTCATACTTTCATGTATGTTGAAATTAAACAAAATGAAACAGGCTAAAATCACTCTGAACAAAGAATAAAAGTACTGCCGGATTTCATATCATGACACTAAAGAATCAGCACTGGGTACTGTAGTGTCTCTTTTTCTTCAAAGTAGTTGTTGTTTTCATCATGTGTTGTATAACCAGTTCTCAAAAACTGTTTATTAGTTCTACACATGCATGAGTCTCTACATGTATTTCTCTCCTTTCTGTATTAGAGGGAAAGAAAAAACAAAGCAAGACAAAACAAACCAAATTCCTAGAAAAATATGAAACAAAAAAGTCATATAAAAACACAGTACAAGGTGATCTACAATGGTTACTGTGTTGTCTCTTGTTATCTTCAAAATAATTATCTATATCATTAGACATAGTATAATTGAATATAGCAGTACATAACAATATTAATAAAAAAAAACATTGTAGACAGTGTAAGACTCCAAAAGCAGGTAATAATCAAACCAGAGTGGTATCCTAGTGAATCTTGTTATCTTCAGTGTAGTTGCCTATATTCTCAGACTTGATACTATCCATCATAATAGATTCGAATAAAATCTGTCAACCTAAAACAGTACTCTAACAAACCAGATTCAAATAAGATCAGTCATGATAAGATAGTGTAAATTAACAGGAAAAATGATAAGACAGATTAAATTAACAGGAAATTAAGGATGATTACTATACTATATCCTGCTATTTTTGGGGTAGCTGTCTGTGCCCTCGAGTCTAGTACAAGTAGACAAACTAGAACAGAATATAATCCATCTAAACAAAGCAGTGTGAGTAATGTGGGTTTTAAATCCTGACACACTATTAACATTATCCTCTGCCTTCCTTTTTCAGACTATTCCTCCCCTTTCACTCACAGGGTGCACTGTGCATTTTGGGCCCCACCAACTCCCTCAGTTTTTAGATTGTGGGGGCAACTTGCTATTTATCTAAGTGGTTCCAAACCTGCTCACTCCTGGACTTGATCTCAGGTTGTGTTCTTTTACTAACAAAAGCCTCAAGGTTTCCCTTCGTTATAGCTGAGTATTTCTCTACTGCACATAAATATCATGTCTTTCCAACCTATCTTCCAAGTGCTGGTTGAGTTGCCCCTACTTTTCTCTGGTTCCCTGTCATATAGAGCACTGTTTTCTCATGTTTGATTTTTGGTCCATAAACCCTTTTTTAGGTTAATTATATTTCCTATACAGAGCATCTTGATGGACCCTACCACTTGATCTACTCTTCTTGTGTTTCTTTTTGTTAGTGTATCAGGGCCATCTATGTTAGAGATTATAGCCAACTTTCTCTGCCTCATTTCTGATATGCCATTTTTCTGTTATTGGTTGTCTACTTTTCTCCTTCATTCCACTGTCTGCCCCATTCATGGAGGCCTCTCTGCCACTGTTCCTGAAATCCTGGTGTTATTTGTTTCTCTCTCTCTCTAGAATGTCCTTCAGTATTCTCTGTAGGGTTGGTCACAAATTCCCCCAGTTCCTCTTTGTCATGGAAGCATCTTGTTTCTCCATTAATTTTTAGAGACTGTTTTGCAGGATAAATTAATCTAGGTTGAAGATTATTTTCTTTCAGGGATCATAATACTTTGCTCCAAGCTCGTTTGAATTTAATGGTCTGTGTCGAGAAGTCTGCCATGATTTTGATGGATTTTCCTTTATAGGTGATTTGTTTCTTTTCTCTGATGGCTTTTAATATTTTGTTCTTGTATTGATTTTCTGGGATCTTGATTATTATATGTCTGTGTATAGCTCTATTTTGATTGTAGGTGGCTGGGATTCTATATGCCTCATAAATCTGAATATCATTTCCTTTTCCTATGGTGGGGAAGTTTTCCTTAATTATTTCTGTGAATAACCTTTGTAATTCCTTTGTTTTTACCCCTGCTTCTTCATTCACATTTTTTATTCTTAAGTTACAGATCCTCTTGACATCTTCTAGTCTTTGTATTGTTGCTGCCTGTTTCTTTGTTATTTTTAAGAGATCTTTTCTTTCATGATCACTCATTTCAAACCTGTCTTCAAGTTTTGATAGTCTATCCTTAGTTTCTTTCAAGCAGTTTTGCCAGCTTTCAATGGAGTTTTTAATTTCCTGGCAATCTCTTTGAATCTGCTTCATGCATTCTAGGTTCTCTTTATATACTTCATCGAACGTTTCTCTCCTTTTTTGGTGTTCCTCCATTCTTCTGTCTGTATCTTCTTGGGGGTGCTTAGCATTTCTTTTATTAATCTTCTTATATCTTGCCTTATTTGAATTAATATTTCAGTTTTGAGCTTATCTATGAGGTCATGAAAATATCTATTTCTGCTGAGGCAGTGTCTGATATTGCATGTTTGCTACCTTCAATCTCTTTTGTATTTACCTCTCTTGGGTCAATATTCATGGGTTTGTGGGCTAGGGGCTTTTTCCTATTTCTTTCTTTTGTCATGTTTTTGGTTTCTTCCATACAGGTGCATAGTGGAGGTCCCAGCCCCTTTCTTTGTTGGTTATGGTTCTTCTGGAGCATGGTGGCTAGGGATTTCTACCCTCTCCAGTTTGCTATTGGTTATTGAGGTGCAAGCAGGGGAGGTGTATGCTGGCCTCTCCCCTCTGAGCCAGTCAAGCTGTGGAGGCCTTCACCACATTAGTATGTTCCATGGGTACAGATTCGGTTTGGGACAGATTATTGGGTTCCAGCCAGGGGCATG
Source organism: Hydrochoerus hydrochaeris (assembly GCA_004027455.1). Classification (NCBI taxonomy): domain Eukaryota; kingdom Metazoa; phylum Chordata; class Mammalia; order Rodentia; family Hydrochaeridae; genus Hydrochoerus; species Hydrochoerus hydrochaeris. The sequence continues at coordinate 86,104 of PVLA01002832.1, forward strand.
ACCCAGACCAAACAGATCCCACCAATCTGTTCTGGGTAGGGAGCAACCAACTGAAGTTGTTCATACCTGTCCTGCCCAGTTCCAACGTGTCATCCAGTTGGTCACCCCTTTCCCATGGAGGGCGTCTTATTCCCAGCACTCACTGTGGGTTAATGCAGGTCCCTTACCAGTGGCTCTGTTCTCAGTTGGGCTCACCAACCCCCAACTTCAGTGTGACTGTAGCTCCTGCAAGTTGCTGCAGGAGCGAATTCAGGCAGCTCTGCGGGTTGCGGCAGGTCTCGGCGGGCACAAGTTCAGGCTTCTCAGTGCATCATGGTGAAAGCACCATGCCTGCTAATCTTAACTGTTCCAATGGTAGCCCTGAGACTGCAAGTTTGACTGGCTTTTTTCCTTTTAGTTTCTATCTGTGTCAAGAGGATCCATTTCCCTCTGTCTGGATCTCTCCAAGATGTTTTATTTTGGCATATGAGTTGTTTCTCCCTGGGAGGCTCTGTATTTTGTTGCTTATTGATAGGCCATCTTTAGCTCCTCAATTAAAGCAATTCTTTAAAAAAGCAAATTCAAGCTGTTCGTGATGGCACATGCCTGCAATGCCAGCACTCAGGAGGCAGAAGCAGAAGGACTACTGCAAGTTTGAGACCAGCCTAGGCTACATAGCAAATCACTGTCTCAAAAACTAAAAGCAAATTCAGAGGGAAGATATGTGTTAACATAGCACTGTATGTAGAAATTAACAATGAAAGCTGGTTAAATGAACAAACCATTGCATGATCAAAAAATAACCACAAAAGTTTTTGTTATCAATATAAAAATGTTAACCTGGAATTTCAGGCAACAACAAGACAGCAGAGTATTTAATGGGCAATATTTCATAGGATATCTGTTATATTTAGAAGGAAGATATTGTAAGAATAATTTACATTGAAAGTATATATATTGAAGTATATGGATAGTTGTTAAAATCATAAAAATTCATTTGAAAATAAAGAAAAACACAAGCACATGATAGTAAACTGCTGAAAATCAAACACAAAAAGTAAATCCTAAGAGCTTATGCCTTCAGTGAAGCATTCATAAAAGTGATCCTTTTCTCAAACCCTTCTATTGTTAGGAAAGTGATTCAAGTACTTATTTCCATTATTCTTTAATGTGTCAGATTTCATGCTGTATTTTTTAGATTCATCAGCAAAAAAAATCTAGCATGTGGACTAAATATTTCTACCAAAAGATAAAAATTTCTAATTCAACTATAAGCTGCTTATAAGAAACACATCTTTTAAAAATCAAATTTAAAAAACTAAAAAAAAATATAGAAACACAAGTTAACAATAGAAAGAAGTTGAAAGTAGAAGGTGGAAAAAGATTTACTATGGAAATGGGTACCTCCAAAGACTGGCATATATCTATACTAATATCAGACAAAGTAAACTTTAAGACATGAAGTAGGATTAGAGTTAGAGAAAAAATAATGAGAAAAGATCTGATCCACCAGAAAAATTTTACAATAGTAAACTTAAATGCCCCAAATAACAAAACCTTGAAACATATGAAGCAAAAATTTTTCATAATGAGCACTTTAAGTATATCTTAAAAACAAGTAAATAAATACAAAAGAATCAACAATAAAAATATGAGATCAAGTAATTAAATAGAAAGGTTTATTTATTCACTTTTTTTGGAGAATTGAACCCAGAGCCTTGTGTATGCTCAATACTCTATTGTTGTGTGCTCTATACTCTACTCACACCACCCCAATAGAATTTTTTCTCAAACAACCCAGTTTTCCAAATTTTTGTCTTTGTCAGTATTATCTATTTTGTTTTGGCTTAATAATATTCAAAGCTATGCACACTAATTTTGGTTGTATTTTAATAGTTTTTCAAAGTACCCAGTTCACTTATCAGCAGTGGAAGTCCCTTTCACATTCCTTGTCAATATTAAAATTTTACATTTCTAGTGTGGCTATTTTCATGCCACATCATACATTCCATGATTGTTGTGAACTGCATCATTTTTTCACTCACTGTAATCTGTGTCTAGCACAGTCATCAAAAATCAACATGAAAAAATGGAATATTTGGCTTCAAAGAGCTTCAGAGAAGGAAGTTTTTAAATAGTTATTAGTGTACAATTAAGTAAATCTGTGTGTTCTGAGGATAGAAATAAGAAGGAGAGGATGTTAAGGAATATATAGAAGAGCTTTTAAGAGAAAAAATATCTTAACTAGAGTTAAACAGAAACTACCACCACATGCTCAGTTCATTCTCAATAGGCCAAACTCTCCTGAGAATGCTATAGCATGGACCACTCTTCCTGGCAAAGTTTCAGTTTTTCTGGGCAGCTTCTTGTCATGTCACACCAGGTAACACAAAAAGTGCAGTCCTGTGGAGGGACTATGATGAACCTGTCCCATCATTCCTGCCATGTCCAGCCCAGATGGAACTAGGTTAGCAGTCTGCACTGGGAATTTCTTCCCTATAAGCTTAATCTTACAGATTGGGGTTTCCATATTTTGGGAAAGACCTTTAAACATTTTATAGCAACATGGTTCTAAGAAAATTTGACTGCTTTACTCCATCATTTCTAAGCACAGGTTTTGTAATCAGACCATATTTGGAATCTCACTTTATCATTTCCTGTGTTAGGAACTGCTTAACCTCTCTGAGCTCTGTATGCCTCTTCTGTAAATGAAACTAGAATGGAACAAGGCTAAATGAGATGATTTCAGTCAGATATGGTGGAAAGGGATCATTGCTCTCCTGTTCAGCACTGGGCATCCTACAGCATGCTTAGCACCAGGCAGGCATCAAATAAATGTTGAGCTTTCTTTTCCAGGTTTTCCAATGATATACTATAAACCAATTCTTACTGCCTCCTTCCCATTAGCCATAAAGAGGTCTCAAACTTATTTAGGTTATATTTTTAATATTTACTCCTATAAAATATATACAGTGGGGCATGAAAACTGATCTTTCCCTGATGCTTCAGTGTGTGGAGCTTCACTAAGTTTATGGCCCATGCATCAAGTCCAGGAATGGAGGGGCCCAGTAATGATTCCATGTTGCTCACTTACAAAGCTCTCCAGACACAGCTGAGCTGCTGTATTCCTCAAATGTGACTTCTAATTTGGTTTGTTGGAGAAACAGGAGTAGAAAACATGACTATGATCTTCACTGGTACTTCAAGGTCACAAAAGGAAATCATACCAGTCACAAAAGGAAGGCAAGACATGTATGAATGGGAGAATGAGCAGCGGGAATCAATGAATGGGTGGAAATCATTTACAGATGAAACTAAAAATTTTCCAAATGAAAAATGAGGCAATTTGTGTGGAGAGTCTCATGAGACATGTGATATAGACTGGAAATCCAAGAGTCCAGCATCTGAAAACTAAAAGCTTTGGCACAAGGCACAATCACATCGCTTACCTGTGCAGTGGAACTGCTTTTACTGAGCAATTTGTGACTGTGATAACAGCTTCTCCAAGAACCAAAAGAAAATGACACTGAGGAACACTTCACTGATATATTCAACAAGGATAGTGGTGCTTTCTTTTGTGTATTGTGGATCAGAAGAAAATCAGAAGAAATTTCAGATAGTATTACACCATGAAAGCCAATGGATAAGAAGTGGGATTCTGACTTGTGTGCCCACAGGGAGTGGAATCAGTGTGTGGTACCTGCAGTCTCTGCACAGGATGAAACCACTGGGAACTTGGGTCTTCCTTGTGCAACAGAGATACTGTCCATGTGTGTTACAACACAGGAGTAGGAATATGTTACTCATCTAAAACCATCTGGGGATTGAAGATAATGTCTAGCAACTGTGTGCAGGCAGAATTTTAAAAGTATAAAGTTTAGCAATGGAGTAAATCCACCAAAACAGATATCCAAGTTCAAATCATTCTGACATTTTTGTGAACTATTCATATGATTTCTTTGAAAAGTTCTTACAATTCTTAACAAAACTAATGTTAAAAGAAAAAATACATAACACATGGTGCTTCTCTCTTTGAGGTCCTCCCTATCACCCTCTCTAATATAGGACTCTGGCGTAGAGCAAAGTCTACGCACCTCTGCTCAACAAGCATCATAAAATGTCATAACTTTGCCCACCCAGATATAACTAATTAATTTTGAAAGAACCCTGGAATGTTCTCATGAGTAGTTACAAAGCAACCAACATATTATCTTGTCCATCTTCCATAGTCCTCTCTGCTGACAGCCCCACTCCCCTGAGGGCTGAAGAAGAGCCCTCTCTCCTCTATTTGTTGTACATTTCTGCATCTGTTAATGGTCTTAGAATCTTGCACAGATTCTCCTGAACCAGCCCTTTCAAAATTTACCTCTGGCCCTCCACATCATGAATCCAGAGAAAGCAAGGTTTGGTGACAAATCCACAGCAAAATACAGCAAGCTGACTAGGACAGGCCTTGCTCATTGATGACTCAGATGTTATTACTTGGCCAAGATTATTATGTTTTTTACAGTCTTATTCTCTTCCATTAGGGTGAGTTGCACCACAGAGGAGCCCCTCAACTCACATGGGCTTAGAAGTCAGCCCTGAACTCCAAGAATGGATGCTACTGAGGTCAATCTTCTGTCAGTCATCATCATCAATATCATCACCATAATCCTCTGTCTAAAAATCAGGTCCAAAAAGAACTGTTTTTAATGAGTTGTTTGGGGTTGCAATTGTCATCCTAGAGGTATTTAAAATACCTCTTGTGGGGAAGGGAACAAATGTTTCTGAAACCTAAAATAGACAAATCGCACTGCCCTACTTTACAAGTCCTAACAAGACACCAACGATAAAAACTTCCAGTTTTCTTTCAGTCTTAACCCAAAATAAGAAAGTGTTGAGGTCTGGTTTGCAATTTTCCACTAGTCAAAAGAGACCACTTTTTGAATCACAGCCTGAAGGCATTGGCACCTATAACAATTCCAAACTCTGGGAGTCCGTACCCCCACACACACCAAAGTAGACGATATACAGATGATCTCTCCCCGTGGTTAATAAATTTATCATTTAAAAGAAATGCATCTTTGTGGATGGAATCCAAGACTTTCCTAATGAAAAGCACATTTCTATACATGTTCTTAACAAGCTCTTGTGAAGGCCTGTGAGTGTTGGGGCAGCTGAGGTCTGCACAGCTTTCAAAGCTAACAGCTTCCAGGTGCCCAGAGAATACAACTGGCGCTCAGCTAGTGCTATTTCTACCCAGTGACTGAGTGGCTTTGTTCTTACAAGTGTGAAGTTTCCCTCATTCTCCACTTTATGGCCACAGGTTTCTGGGTTGCATAACACCCAATAAGCAAACACCAAAGGGCTTCACTTTATTGTTTTGTTGTGTTTTATTGACTGTATGTTTTATTCAGCTAATGCACACCGGAGGGGCAGGCAGTAACAGCTCAATTACACCACTCAGGCTCTTCCCCTCCTGCCAGTACCCAGGACCTAGCACACTTTTATTACATCCACATCCAGATGTGAAAAGAAGAAGAAAGGCACAAAGCAGGATTGCAGGGCACTCTGGTGAGAGCATCAGAGTTGGAACTGCTTCTTTCCTAGTGATCCTTGAAGGCCAAGAACTTTCCAAAGAGCAGCAATTTGTCCCTGCTGTGGTCAAGGCAGCAGTCACCAGATCTCTTCTTGGGGAAAGAATGCTGCTGCACTTTAGAAGCCAAGGAAACATTTTCACCACTTGGAGAATTTGAGGCTCCTGGAGTGGTTGCAAGTACCCAGAAAACCCTGAACTGTTATCTGGCTTTGCAATTCATAGGCATTTCAGCAAAGATAAGCAATCTCACCCAGTGATGGATTTTTGTAGTTTTAATTTTCATAGTGTTTTAAAATAATTCATGGGAAACTGTACATCCCAGAGCTCCACAGTCAGAATCACCAAATTTCAAAGCCCCTTTCTGCCTCTTACTTTCTAATTCTGTGAACTTAGAGAGATTACTTAATTTTTCTAAGCTTTAATCTCTTCTATTATAAAATGCAAATGATGCTGCTTGCCCTGGGGTTGCTATGAATATTTAATAAAATCATAAAACACACAGTATATCACTTGAATATATTTCAGGGGTAGCACGTTATCTTTGTCTATATAGTTACACACAAACCCACTCAAGTTTTGGCATTTGCTTATCATCATTCATTGAATTGAAAATATATCTGTGGTTTTTATATATTATTATTATTGTTTTTATTGGGTCATGCTATTTTACTAGTAGAGGTACCATAATTTTTTGCCTATTTTTTCATTATCAAACAGTAAAATTTCTCTAATAGATGTATAAATGATGTTACCACATGCATATTTTTCCATTCTTGTCAGCAATAATGACCTTGGTCTTAATGTAGATCACCACATGAGGACTTCCAGCATCAAAAGATATGAATATCTTTAAAGCTCAATACTCTATAAATCACTAAACTATTTTCCAAGAAAATTCTCCTGACATTTGCAACAACAGTAGCATCCCTTAGCCACCAGAAATGAGAATATCCCAAACTGATTTCTTTTATGAAAAATTCATGCTTGCACATAAAGATTAAATTCTTTGTGTATAACAAAAGAAATCAAAAATCATGGTAACTACACAGCTAACAATAATTACCCAGCAAATTGGAAAGAAATGAATCTCAAGCTGTCTTGATATATTCTTAATAGTCTACCTTACATTCCCAAGCATAATCTCAAAAGCACAGAATGGCTGTTAGTTCACTTCAAGGTCCAAATGTTTTTAACTTAATGTAAACAGAACTACATGCTAAGGCTTTCAGGGACCTCATGATGTCTTTAGTAGTCATTTAGTAGGATATGGAGACCCAATTAATAGATTCAAAGGTCACATAGGAAGTATGTTTTAACACAACTGTGACAAAGAAAACAGCATCACAGTAGACAGAAGGGAGCTTATACAGGATCAATCTCAATGATTTTGTAAGGAAATTGGGACTAAGAGAACTTAAGTTGTCAGTTTCCCAGCCAGTGAGAAGCATAACAAGCACCCCACAAGCAATGCTTACCCTCCTGTCTTTCTCTACAGTGTAGCGTCAACACTAGCCTGAACCATGAAGTATTTGGTGGCCCCATTCTCAGATCTAACAGTGACATGAGGGTTATTTCCTGTTGGGAACTGGGCCACTTGCCTGAGTGAGAAAAGTAGTAAGTCATCATCCAGGATGAGTTACCACAAGTCCTGTCATGCCAACAGGAGGGAGATACACAGCTGGCCAAGGGCTTCTCAACAGAATGGCCTCCTAGAAAGGAGAGTCACCTCCATACCCTGCGTCAATATTCTATGTCCCTCCACACAATGGAGTAGAGATCGCCAGGCAAATTCTTGCCCCATACACCTGGGAAGTGCCTTCTACCACTCAGTGATCTGCAAGTACCTACAAAAATTCAGCCAGCAGCCTGTGCTCGTATAACCTCTGATCTAAGAATGATTACTACATTTTTAAGAGTTTGGAGGAAAACAGAACATGCAACAGAGACAAAATGGCCTGCAAAACCCCAAATATTTACTATCTGATCCTATTCAGACCATTTGCCAACCTTGGTCAAAAGTATAGCACTGATTTATTGAGCATACTTTCAAAGCTCTGATTATACATCTGTATTTAAAATTCTCCCTTTCCTGGAAGAATGCCTCTTTCCAAACATCGTAAGTGGTGATCTCTCCAGCAGGTACTCCTAGTGATTAGGAGTGCTGCTTTTGGAATCAAACAGGCCAGAGTATGAAACTTGTGCCTCCCATCCTTGGTGAGCAGTCATCAACTCAACTTGGAACAAGTTGTCTGAGGTCTGGGAGTAGCAATTTTCTCAGTTCTGAAATGGGGGAGACATTAATAACCTCAACAATAACTTCAAAGTATTATAGTGATGATCAATAAGTATATGCTTTTTATAACATATCAGATCTGGTAGAGACAACATGAGATTTGAGATAAATTTTATTTTAGAACAATATAAAACATGTTTATGTTTCTGGACCACCTATGGGGATAATTTCCTGCCTTTTGAACTGAAACAATGTTCAGAAGACAAATATATCAAAGGATGTACATTTTTGGGAATGTCCCTACAAAATTAAGCCCATGGAAAAACTACAGATACTTAGAGTGGGAGGTGAAGAGTTGAGAGGAAAAAAATGAGAAATCAAGATTGCTGGAGCAATTGTTATTTGTTGGTTCACCAACTCAGGTAAGAAATGATGGATGCACTCTGTAGAGTTAAAGCAGGCTATAAACAATGACAAGATACACTTAGCAAAATAGCACAGAATCTTTTCTTTCTCTTAACAAGAATTGCCAGGTGACTCAGAAGATGTCCACACTGGTCCCTTTTGTGTGTCAATATAGCCACCTCCTGATTTTGCTGCTTGGTCAAGACACAGGAAGGCTGGGACTTTACTTCCAAGCATTTGGTTCACGCTTCAGGTGGGAGGTGAAGGAAAGGAGAAGGGCAAATTTCCACAAGCTGTGAGTCCTGCCACTGAGTTTCTCCCTTCACAGAACAAGCCCTGTCTACAACTTTGGAACACATTGCCTGGGCCTCAGCTTCAGGGATCAAAGAGTAGGTATGTGTCTCCCTGTTCCTCCTGCTAAATATGATTAAAAACTTGAATATTCAGTGTGAAAGCTGGTGCCATGCATGTGCAACCACCGGACTGAAGACTGAAGCAGACAGACCCCAGCCTCTTCCCATGAGTCAGCTCCATTCGTGAACTTGGGATAGAGAGAACAAAGCCATACCAGCAAGCAGGTCCAGGCTGGGAACCAGCGCAATGCATGGGCCACCACTGGACTAGGGCAGACAGACCCCAGCCTCTTCCAGTGTGCGCACTGGCAAACAAGTACCAATGCGCTCCAAAACCCTACTCCATAAGCTACTGGCTTATCTGAAGAAACACAGGCTGTGATGATAGCTATGGAGGTGAAATGCAATTGGAGGCCTGTGGTGCTTTGTTGTTTCACTAACATTGCAGGTCTAGGGCCAGTGGTCTGGTCATGGGTTCAGAGGACAATGGTACGCAGGCAGTGTGACATCTAGTGGGGAGATCTCCTTCTGAGGGTTGCAGCCATTGCTGATTTCCTGTGGTCTTGTATTGGAAGTCTTATATCATTTCCATTGTTTTGTTGGTTGGGTTTTTTCTCTTTTGTTTTGTTTGATTATGTCAAATCTGATAGCAGGAGCAGCTATTTCAAAGACAGCAAAATATATTATAACAATTTGGGATTTACTATTGGCTTGTTTTGAAGTCCTTTATTGCATTCATTGTCTTTTTTTACTGTTTCTATTCGATTCTATTGTTTGATTTTCACTATATCTGAAGTTATCTGCAGCTCTTTTGAAGACACCAAAAGGCATTATGGTAACTATTGTTGATTTTGTAATGTTTTGAAGTCCTTTATCTTTTACACTGGTTTGTTTTGATTGGTTTTATTCTGTTTTATCCTCTTTAAAATAAAAAAAATCTTGAATATTCTAGTGAAAACATATATAAAAAAAACTCCAAAACATGGAAAGAAGAAAACAGACCAGCTAAGGACCTTGGAACCTAAGGACCAAAGCATTGGTGAGTTCCCTTGATTTGTTCTGACTTTTTATTTGTCTGTTTATTTGTTCACTTGTTTGATTTTTATCCATAAATCTTAGACTTGGAGCTGAAGTAGCTGGAAACAGAAACACTAATAAGATGAGGCAAAAAGTAGCAAATAAATCTGTATTCTGTAGCCATGGAAGAGGCCACCTAGACAAACAGTAATCTCTTAGACAATGAACTCCTCAGCCACATATCAGAAAAAAAAAAAAAAACAATGCTTCTACCCCATTTATCATCAGTAAAACCTGAGAGGAAAGCATATATCTGTACCATCATGAAGTTGTAAAGAGGTATCGTAATACACACACACTCAAACATCAGAGAAGTCAGAGTAGGAAGCTATAGCCTACTGCCAGTTGCTACTGAACCTCACCCTACACCTCAGAAAAGACCATGTGAAGATCTGGGCATCCTCTCTCCACTTAACAATGGATGGACCCTTCCCTTACTTTTCCTGTCAGTGAAGGTCACCTTTACAGCCTGGATGTTTACCTTCTCCTGGTTCTCATGAGCAGCCCCATTTCCCTTTCTTTCCCACCATGGCAGTGTAAAATAGACCATTAAAATAGGTTTACTAAGATCCAGGATTTTGTAATGTGGAAATGTTCAAATTTCACTTAATAATCATTCATCATAACAACCAGAAATATCTCAAAGTGGAAAAAAAATTAAAACAGTCAATAGGCAATAAACTGAGAAGGCAGAACTGTTAGCAATATCTGACAAACCCAAATAGTTCTGACCATGCTTAAAGCAGAGGAAGAATAGAAAACTTCAGCAATGAACTAGAAAGTCTCAGAGAACACATATGTTACAAGCCCTAGATCACATGACCATCCCCTCTGCAGGGATGTGAGCAAGCGCTGTAGCCCCATGGCATCTGAATGCAGAGAAAAGCAGGGTCTTTCATGGGGGGTTCCAATCTGGTACTGTCTACAAATTACCTTTCAAAGCATTTCTGTAGCCTATTGCTTTATTTTGATCCACAAGCGAGTGCCAGCTTTCTTGTACCTGCTGACCCACCCTTCCAGTGTTCATTGTCTAAAATGGGAGTATGGCCTCTAAGTCTTCTTAAAAATGAGTAACAAGAAAGTGAATTTTCCCATCACAGGTGGGTGATGTTTGATAAACATTGGGGGAAAGTTTCTACAGGAAAAGACTATGAAAATTGGAACACCTTCACTTTCACAATGATATTTTAATCACTGATTTCAAACAAGCAATTAAAAGGTTAACATTTTGAGGGAAACATACAAATGAGTCTTGAATCGCCAATAGCAAAGGCCATGTGTACTTTGTTCCCTCAAATGGCTCCCTTTGCCAGGAATAACCTCATGAGTCCATTTGGATGGAGCAGAAGGAGGTGGCACAAGCACTGGACAGGGTGGAAAATATTTTGCTACCTGATAAAATATGGGTGATGACACTTTATTTAAAAAACTGATGCACAGACCCAATCCAAAAATACACATTTCTCAGATGAAGAAGTACAATCAGCAAATAATTATATGAAAAAATGTTCAACACCACTGGCTATTCAAGGGATACAAATTAAAACAACACTGAGATTCCATCTCACCCCAGAAAGAATGGCTATTGACAAGAATTTAACCAATAACAAATGCTGGAGGGGCTGTGAGGAAAAAGAAACACTTCTCCACTGTTGGTAGGAGTGTAGACTGGTGCAACCACTCTGGAAATCAGTGTGGAGATTCTTCAAAAAACTAGAATTGAAGGTCTCATTCTAACCAGCTATTCCCCTTTGGGGTATCTTCCCAGAAGAATTAAAAACTTCATACCATAGTGATATATATTCACCCTTGTTTATATCAGCACAATTTGTAACAGCTAGATCTTGAAAACAACACAAACACCCACCAACCAAGGAATGGATAAAAAAGATGTGATATTTTTATATAATGGAGTACTACTCAGCCATAAATAAGGATAAACTGGAGACTTTTATAGGTAAATGATACAACTTGAGACCATACTCATAAATAAATCAGACACACATATGCAAGCATCATATTGTTTCCCTAGTGTGAAAAACTGAAAGAGTAAATATGATCCAAAATATATAATAGATGGTGTAAAATACGAAGAAACTGTTTAAAAGGAAAGAGAAACTAGGGTGGGGGAATGGTTAAAAGCAAAGGAAAGGAAAGGAAGACAAAAAAATATATATATATATATGATAGTTAGAATATTTATATCACTAATTTCTCTTAGTTCATTGAAAAGAAAAGCTTATGCTATTATTGTTTGGACAATTACCTACATCTTGTACTCTGAGTAACTAATTACAGATAACAATGTGCAATGTATTAATCACTGTTACCCTCCTATTATAGTGTTTTGAAATCTTTTTTCTCTTTAAAATAAAAAAAAACTGATGCACAGAAAATACTTAATTGAAGGGTAGATGGTTAGTAGGAACATAGAGGACTGCTTCTAAGAATGGAGGGAGCCCCAGCATTCCTGGTGGGGGCTTTGGTTTCATGGTGTGGGCCTCTGAACAAGGAGGCTGATCCCTTAACAAGAATAGAATAGGAAAGAATACAGTGGAAACATTTCACTCATTGCATACCTTATTAGGATGTGTGTCGATGTGTTATTTTGAGAAATGTGTATTTCTGATTCATGATGTTTACAGTACAGTATGAGGCACTGCTAAAGGACAGGAAATCCAAAGAAAACCAGAAAGGTAGGCAGGTGGAGAAAGGCCTTTCTAGACTGAGGGTGAGCTGAGCAGTCTAGAGGCAGTTTCCACCTCTCCTTGTTCTCCAGGCATTTATGTTTACAGCCAAGCAGGGGAGACCAGCTAGGTGGGTGGCACAGGTATAAAGAGGAGAAAATGAACTGTGCATCGGATGTCACCCCCAGAGCCAGGGGAATGGAGGCATGCATCATCTTGTGTCCTTCTGAGTGCAAGTTGCAGAAACTGGCTCAAGCTACTAAAGCTCCAATGAGGACAGAGGGAAGAGCCTCGTGGATAGATCAGCTCCACGTGTCTTCCTTTCAGATTCCAGTGCCCAAGGGAGAGCCTTATTCACCTCACGTGGGCCAAGGACTCTTGGTTTTTCAATCTTGCTATGAAAACTTGAGGCACTGATGGCCATGGTTGGCATCATTAATTCCAGACAAGGAAAACCCACCAATCCCAGGAGAGCAGTAGTCTTGGAGGAGTGAGCTAATTGTGGGAAGGTAAAATCAGAGATTTGAGAGTTTAAACTGAATTTTCTAAGTTATTTTCAGTGGAAATGACTAAAAATGAAGGATAGAGGAAGCAGGAAATGGGCCGCCATTAGGGAAAGGGACAAGGTGGGTGAGCTGTGGACCTATTCATAGCCCCCTGCTGTGAACTGTGTGGTTTCTACCTACTTTCATCTTTGCACCAGCCACAGGGTGGAAGTGTTCCTGCGTATCCCTGACCTTTAGATGAAGAAAGTAAGCTTCAAAGCGGTAAAGAGATTTTATTAAGATCCCACAAAGAGCAAAGAGATGAGGAAGTCGGGATTGAGAACTGACTCTCTTGCCAAGCGCTGCAGAAATCACAAGTAGCGAAGCGAATGTGCAGATGGAAGTCTGGCTCCATCCACACCCGCCTTGGCCTCTCCCAGCCCTGATCCCCAGGACTCTAAGATTATTCCTGCCGAACAAAATGTGTTCTGCCACTAAATATATAACAAACAAAAGTAAACATTTAGACAACATCTGATCCACTTGAAAACCACAGAGACTTCTACATTCCAGCCCTTGAAGGGGTGACAGACATTTCAGAAGGGTTCTAAAATACATCTCAGAACTCTATGGGCAGAAGCATCATAGAACAAATATGCAGAAGCATATTTGTAGGAGGAATTAAGGAAAAGTGGCTCAGCAAGTACTTCATGCCTCAGTGGCAGAGGGTGGGGGGAATCCGCAACTGGTTAAACTTTCATGTTAATTTCTTAGAATCTGGCTGTTGCTAAAGCACATGAGTCATTGCACATATTTTAGCTTTCAAACCCAAGCATAGTAATATATTATATAGCATAACATGGAAGGTTTTAAAGACAGTCAAAATTAAAACCACTTTTAATCAAAAGGCTGAAAATCATTACATGTCATCTTGATGCTTTAAACTGTATATTTAGTGTTTTATTTCTTATATCAATTATTGGTATGAAATGTAACCTATTTGGCACTTTTTTTAAAAAGCTCAAAGCACCAAGCTGTATGTTTCAGTCCTTGTATTAATTGGAAATATCCCATTAGATCTGATTTTGTGTGCAGGAACTGAGTTCTTGTAACAATGACAATATTCAATTTTAAAACCTCTACTATATTGTTGTGTAGGGTATAATTTGTGCCTGGTACTGTGTTTTGAGTAACTGGTACTGTGTTTTGAGTTGTCCTGAAAAACTCAAGCTAAAGTCTGTTTCTTCCATATATTCTATGTTATTGTGAGCTGCAGATATGTCTTCACATGTCTCATTTTCCTAGACCAGGTTCAGAGAAATCTATTCTCTGTATAGAGCAGACAGGTAAATGTAGAGCATTCAGGCATTTGTCCCAAAACATAGAAGACAAAAGCAGGTTTATGACTCCTGTGTTAGTTCTCATTTCACTGTATCACAGAAAGGAAAAACCACTAATTTAAACTGAATTCATTCATTAAGTCTGTGAGACATGATTATATCCCCACCATAATCTGGAAGCAGCGTTAAGGATTGAGAATGTTACTAGGGTAATATGTAGGTAAACAACTTGCTTTTGGAGAGCTTTGAGTCAACGGAAGAGACGATGCTAAAGCAAACAGTAAATACAATACATAATGTAAGCACTTCCGTGCACATGCATATTGTACAGTAGTGTTATGGCATATAGCTAGACGTTCCCCCTAAGCCTCATGTGCTCATAGGCAGAGCTTTGGGGAGTGACTGGCTTGTGTGTATGTGTGATACTGGATTAGTCCACTAATTAGTTTGGCATAGTTCTGACTGTGGATAAAACTGAAGAGGGAAAACCTACTTTGACACCAACAGATATCCTTGAAGTTTGGATGAAATAAAAGGGGAAATAAGGAAGGCTGCCTCCTCCTGTCTACCACATCATGCACTGGTTTCTCCTCTTCAGTGCCCCCTTGCCATGCCTCCCTGTCTTGGTACCAGCCAACTATGGACCGGAATCTCTAAACACTGTGAAACAAATAAACCTTTCCCCCTTTAACTTGTGAGTGATGGGTATTTTGCCCCAGCTATGAGAAAGTAACTAGGTAGGTAGGAATACAACAGAAAATCATGAAGATGGGTTTTCAGGGGAGTGGCAGAGAGGATGAGTGAGAGGAAGTAGCACCAGGGAGCACTGGGAGAAGCATCTGCAGGCGAACATAGACTTCACCACCTATAGCACCTGCTCCATTTTTACAACATTCAAATACAAAGCAATAGGATTTTATTTCCTATCTGGGTTTTGGATATGCTTCACAGCTATTTTGAACTCTCTTGGCTCAGATATTACAATCAACATGGGTGATGGATTAATGAAATACATGCATATGACTCTAAACACTTTGACTTCTTTAAGTTCATTAACATGAACTCTCATTCTCTTTGGAGGCATCCCAGAGGCATGGTGTATTGCAATCGTGGAGGTTCTATGCTCACTCCATCAGCACTCCAAGTGCTGCAATGGTCATGTGTTACACCAACTGGGTTCAAGACCCATGACCAGAAGAAACTCACATTGCCAGCAAAGGAAGTTCTGGTTCTTCTTGTCTTCTGACCTCTAGTGGGTAAGAAAAAAATACTTACCTTCAACTCCATGTGCCTTTTCAGGACCCTGCGTGTATCTAGTATTACAAATAATCCTTATCACTCATGTGCCTGACGTAACATGTCCACTGCCAGTAAGTTTCCAGCTCTTCCCTCTCCACCCTCTTTCCTACCTGCCCTCAACTCTTGAGCCTCTCTGCAAAGGTTCCCTCAGTTCCTCTGCCTTGATTTTTATATCAATCTCTTGCTTAAGATCTCACAGAATTTCACAGTGTGTTATGAAAATAGCAAATAAAAAGGAGGCAGGAATTCTGGGTTCTGAAGGCTGAGCCCTCAGCAAAGTCACAGCCCCCATGACCCCAGTTAGACAATAAATTCACTGACATTGATGACTTCCCAACCTCCTCCCAGTGTCAATAAGCTGAATGAGTGCCTTCGTGAACCAGGGGAACTTCAATGTAATTGTGTTTGCCAAGAATAATTGAGGTGGACTGGAAATTTGTTTTCTAAGTGGTTTTTAACCAATGAAATTGAACTGAGTAAGAAGCTTCTCCAACTCTGAGCAAAGAAATTCAGGGGGAATTAATGAGATGAGCTCCCACAATGGAAGAAGATTCTCAGGGCCAAGTAAATATGATAAATCACAATCACGATTCGTGTAGAATGAATAACCAAAAAAACTGGATAACTATTAGTGATGAAACAAATTTAATTTTATAATTTGGTCAGCTGGCTTTTACAGGCATCTGTCATCATCTTAAGAAGTAGGACATTGTTTTTCAAATCCAAAGCTGTATAGCACACAGAAATTGAATTATCAGTGCAGTCTTGGCATAAGGACTTTCAGGCCTGACAAGGGTGAGGAAGTCAGAAAATCTGGTGCTGCATCTCCTTCTGCATTTGTTTGCCTCCTGACCTGTGATGTGATTGTAGGTGACCCAAACTCAGAGTTATGCCAGCCCTGGTCACAGGTCTGTGGGGAAGTCTGGTGGAGACACTAAAAGTCCAGCTGTGTTCCCAAGCTGGGGACCACGCTTCCAAGAGGGGTTCACACTGCCTGAGAATCCTGCATCCCATCATTCTCCTCAGGGACACATGGATGGTCTCCAGTGCTTCCAGATGTTGACCAAGTGCTTCCAGTTATTCTAATTCTCACAGCCATCTTCCTGTCTCCTGTGTTACAGATGAGAAAGCTGAGATTCAGAAAGATGAAGCTACTTGCCCCCAGTCCGCACAGGTAGCTAGTAAAAACAGAGCCAAGATTCCAACTCAGATCTTATTGACTCGAGAACACCCTTCTAAGGTCACATACAACCAAGGTAAAATATGATCTAGAAATAAAAGGATGGCTTGCCATAGGAGAAAGTGTCAATTATATTATTAGGCCCAAAAAGAAAAACCACTTATCTTGATAAATTAGCATTAATAATTAATGAAAGCATTGGGAATAGTTACTTCCATAACATTACACAGAAAATATCAAAGCAACCACACCCCCCAAAAAAATCAAACACTAGGATAGAGTTTGCAAAGGTAACCTGTTGGCAAGAACTCTATGAATACGCTGTCTACATTCTCCCCAAAATTGGGGGGAAGGAATCTCCATGGTCAAAAAAATTTTTAAAAATTGCATAATACGTATATATGTTTATTGAACTAACCCATTGGGAATGACAGAATACAACATAAAAAGTTTTTTTAACTGACATAATAAATAAAACAGTACGTTTCTAACACTAAGCAATGTAACCTTAGAAAGCTTTCTCATCATCCGACCGAACATTTTGTTCTGTGAGGAACAGTATAAGATCAAAAGCAACATTATTTATTCATTGCTAAATAAGAGTAGTAGATACTGGAAGTAAAGAAACTAATGCTAGTTAGAGATGTTGTAATTATGTATCTAGAAAACCAAGAGAATCAGCTAGAAATACTAATTAAAATAAGAGTTAGGCAAGATGTACAATAATGTACAATAATATGCAAGTGCTTCTATAAGACAGCAATAATCAGTAATAACATAAAAATGTTTTAAAAACATATTTATTCAAAAGCAGTCATTACAAAACAGACCATACAAATTAAACTGGAAGTCTTTTCTGAGAAAAATATTTAAAAATATGACAGATTCTCCTTCAGACAGAATCAAAATGTAAAATTAATAGTTATCCTCACATTCTGATGAATTTAAAATTATTTCAATCTGAGTTTCTAAGGAATGTTTTTAAATTTATCTGAAAGTGTTTTAATGCTTACCTTGAAGAATAAATAAGGCCAAGAGATTTCTAATTAAATAAAGTTTTTACACAGTAAAAACCTAATATAACTGTAACTATTAAAATGTTACATTACTGCTGATTGAAAAAAGAATGAAGGCAGAAGCAAAACAGCAAACAGAGAAACAAACCCAACTACCATTAAGTGTTCAGTGCAATCAAAAGATTTTATCCAAATCAACCACAACAATAAAGGAATATGTTCAGTAGAGTCTTGGGACAATTGACTAATCATTTGGAAATTTAAAGAAGCAAATTCCTCCACTTCCCCATACTTTTCAAATCAATTCTAGACAAATATGATTTTAACATGAAATGAAATATGTTGATTAAAGTCCAAGTAAAATCATTTTAAGTCAGTCATCCAAAGGAGAAATGATAAGGTTGGGGTAGAAAAAAGCAAGTTCAAGGTCAGCCTGGGCTATATAGTGAGTTCAAGGCCAGCCTGAACTTCATAGTGAGACCTTGTCTCAAAAAAGCCCTTCCCACAAAAAAGAGAAATGATAATGGAAAAGATAAACAAGTATAGACTTAAAATTTAATATATAACTTACCAAATATCCATTGAATGCCTGCTGTGTGCTAGGCCCTGACCATGCTAAGGCTGCACTAGCATGCTCTAGTGGTGGCCCACCGTGACTCACTCAAAGCACAAAATGTGGTCAGAAGGAAAGCCAACCTTTGCAGGTGGGCCCTGCATCAAGACAACAGCCTTGCAGTCTTCCCCTCCCTATCTGCTGCAGCCTTGAGGCCATGTCCTTGGCATGGTCACATGATAGAAGGAGCTTGGTTCTACAGTTGTCACTTGGAAAAGGAGTCAGCTGGGACACTTCCACCTGTAAAACTTCTCATGGAACTTGGGGGGTGAGAAGGAGCAAAGCTGTATTGCACTGAGCCATTGAGATCTGAAAGTGTTTGTTACAAACTTTACTTTTGCTGACAAATACACAAAATATTATTGAAAGTACAGCTGGCTTGGTGGGCAGCAGCACTGGCAGTGGGAGGCTGGGAGGTAGAGATCCTGGCTGAACTGAGGTAGGACATCTGGAAAACCCATCAGGGGCAGACTGTGAGCCCACTGATTCTAGAGGAGACAGCAGAGATTAGGAAACACATTAGCTCTATGTGTCAGCTACTACTTGCCGAATTTGGCAAGGTGTCCTAAGAAAGAGCTGCTCACAGGAAAAATGTGTCTGTTTTACAAGCAGAAATCAATGGGAACAGAAATAATTCAGGCACTTGTAGCAGTGGGAGTCACAAAGGCAATCGCTCCCAGACCCCAAGCAAAGATGCCATTTTCAATCTTTGAACAGCAAAAACCCAGGGACACTTCTCAGGGGAATCAAGTGAGTCCAGCCAGCAATAATCATGAAGGCTCATGCTCCCAGGTGCTGCCCGTGTAAATGGGATGGGACTGGGTGGGAAAACAAAGACACCGGAAAAGAAGCTGAGAGTGTACACTAGTCAGCCTCCCGTCGCTATTACAGGGTACCTGAAGTGAGTGACTTACGAAGAGGAAAGGTTCATCTGGCTCCTACTTTTGAAGTTTCAGCCCATGATTGGCCCCTGATTTGGGAAACCCTGTGGTTGACAGCATCACATTGATGGGAGCATGCAGTGAGCAAGCCTCTTGCTTCATCTCACAGGAAATAACAGGACAGAGGACAGGGCTGGGGCCCCCTATCCCCTTATGGTCGTGCGAGGGATGCCAAGACTTCCTCCTACGTCCCGCTTTCTAAAGGTCCTTCTGCCTTCTAAGAATCACACATGGGCTTTGGGGGGATGTTGCACAGCCAGACGACACCAGTGCCATTGTTTAGTACGAGACAAAAACAAAGACATCAGAACTCTTCCCAGCTTCAAAGGAATTCTGGATTGCTGAAATAACTAAAACCGAACTGTTCAAGATACAGTACCTGGGCTTCAATTTTAGGAACAAGAAGCTGTTTAGATCCCAAAGAAGGACATCACCTCATACCCACTTCTCATTCAGCCAAGGGCAATGAGGTCGAAAGGACACAGGGAGTGCAGGCCTCTCAGAGCGAAAGTGCTAGTGGCTTTTCCCAGCTAGAACCCTGCCCAGGGCAAAAACCCACGGCACAGTCCACAATCAACCAGTCACTGCTCTTCCCCTGACTCTAGGATGGTGCCAGCCAGGTGCCAACTGTGGAAGAATTGGAAATCAAATCTGGAATCATTTTCTGTATAACTGACTCTCCCATGGAACTCCATTTCTGGGAATTCCTTCTAGAAACCCAAACCAGAGCTCATTTGGAAACTTTCTCCCATGCCGATAAAGGGAAATCTTAAGACTCCAGCATTGATGTGGCCCAGGAATTGCTGTGTGGAAAATGAAGACATCTGAATTATACTGATGGGTAAGAAAATGACATCAACCTCTTTTGACAATAGTTTAAAAGGCTTTTAAAAATACACATCAAGCCAGGCATGGTGGCTCACACCTGTAATCCCAGCACTCAGAGACTGAGGCAGGAGGATCGTTGTGAGTTCGAGACCAGCCTGGGCTACAAAGTGAGCTCAAAGCCAGCCTGAACTGCATAGTGAAACCCTGTCTCAACAAGACAAAAAAAAAAAAAATACAGATCAGTTAGGTCAAAGAATAGGAAATAGCCAATGTATAGAATGAAAAAGTCCAAAGATTTCATGTATAACATGAGGACTATAGTTAATAACAATGTATTATATTCAGGATTCTTGCTAAATAAGTATAGTATGGCACAGGGGAAGAAAAATGGGTAATGCTGTGGGACAATGAATCCATCAGTTTGTTCCACTATAGCAACAATTTTACTGGATATGCATATTAGAACATCATGTTGTACACTTTAAATATACCCAAGATTTATTTTACATATGTTTATTATATATATATATATACATATATATATATGTATATATATATATATAATATGTATCTATATACATCTATAGGTATGTGTGTGTGTATTTTAACCTAGAAATTTCATTTCTATTATTACTTTTCAATGAAATAATTTTAGAAATATACAAAGATATTCATGAAAATGTTGATCAGGGCAAATCTTTTACTATGTAGATTGGAGTAGGCAACAAATACCAATGTACTTTGTAAACTTTAAATTAAAATCTCTAGAATAGCACACTCCTCCCCACTCCTGCCAGGAAGGCAGGAAGTGAGTCTTAGACCCTTCAAAGACTCCGCTTTCTTCCAAGGGTTTGTTCTCCAAGGAACTCTGGAAGCTTACTGCTCATTCCCTAGTGTGGACAGTGCTGGCTTCTTACTCTAAACTGACCGCCTCTTGGGATCGTGCCCCATGGCTTCTGCACCCTGACTAACATCATAATCTTTGTGAGGTGAGTGCCCACTGTCCAAGGTCGGCTGCCCAGCTGGCCCCTGCTTGGTCCTGCCTCCTTCCCTCTAGGCAGGGAAGTACACTCTCTCACCCTCTCCTGCCTAGCGAGACTCCAATCTTCTCTGCTACTCCATCAAAGCCACTGCGCTCTTGTTCTTTGCATAATCCCCTGGCTAAACTAAGATTTAGGCAAACAAAGGCCAGAAAGAAAGCACCTCTTCAGGGCTCTGAGACAAAAGCCACAGAGGCTCTGGGCTCCCAAAGGGGCAGAGGTGGGGGCACAAAACCCCATCCTTTCAACCCCTTCCACAAAGGCAAAGGGAAATTCAAAAGCCGTCTCCCCAGATGGCTGTGCACCTTTCTGATAGCAAAGCTATCAGCAGTAACCTAGACTCTTTGCAGAGGGAGAATATTAAATTCATCATCGTTAATTCATGGTAAGGAATATTTCACAGAAATTACAATCTGACGTAGAAGATAAAATAGCCAAAAAATGTTCGCAGCAAAAAAAGGGAAGGAAATATGAAAAATAGGTGACAACATATTCAAATATATTATCACTCCTATAACTCAATTGTATAAAACATGAGAGAGAGAGAGAGAGAGAGAGAGAGAGAGAGAAAGCTTAGACCCACAAGGATGATATGACACAGAGACATACTGCTAGTGCTAGCATTGCATGGCAGAATGCTATAGATTTGTTCCTTTTGCTTGTATCTATGTACCAAATTTTTCATAAGGACATGTTTTATTTTCATAATCAACTTTCCCTGTGCTGCCCTAGGCTCCAGGCCTCCAAGCTGGCAGTGGCCATCAGCCTAACTTCTATGTGGAAGAGCAGAGCCCAAATCACGCAGTTTCTAACTAAAAACATTCTTCAGGGGCTTCCAGGACGTTCGGCTCATCATTCTTGTGCTGAGGATGGACCTGCATCTGGGCTTCACAAGGACCTGAGCAAGCAGGGAGCAAGGGCCTGAGAGATCTAGCAGGAGACCAGGGGAGGCAGAAGAGGGGGAAGGGCCGGGGGGGTACAAGCTCCCTGCCTAGCTCCTTTGAAGACAGAACAAAGTTTATGGAAAGGACACCACCTTGGAGCCTTGCCTGGATATGTAAATAAAGCTTGATTCACTATGTGGTGTTGAGGATTTACCCAGAGCAGAGTTGTGGACATCTAGTAGTTATCCTGCCCCAAAGTTTGCCTTACTGTCCATTAGTCTGTGGTTGCTGAGGGGCAAACCAGACTGAAGGTTAGTGACCTATAGCTGGGCCCTGCCACTCACAAGCCCAGGGGCTTTGGGTAGGACACCCACCTCCGTGCACCTGGAGCCCGAGCTGGACTGGGTCAGCGCTTGTTGGGGTCAGCTATGGGAAGCCTGAGATGGACCGCAACTTCCAGACCCCCAAGGGACTGTGAGGAAGAGTGCCATCCACTTTGACAGCTCCTGCTCAGCTGGGCCCTCCTGGTCCCCTCCCTGCCTCTCTGTCCTTCATTTTACAAATGCTATCATGCACAATTTTTAACGAGTACTTGTTCTATAGCAGAAAAATGGCTTGGAAACTATGGTGCTTGTTTTTGCATACCCTTCCTCGTCTGTCAGGTAGTGATTTTTTTTTTCTAAGTCAGGTTTGAGGCAGCAAGGCAGCTCAGTACCAATGCTGGGGGGAGCAGCCAAGCTGTAGTGACACAGAGGGTGCCCTCTAGGTCCTCTTTGGCTTCCTGAAATCGCTTACCTCCTGAGACAGTCTAGCACTTCCTTGTCTGTGTAGTAAATGGGGGCTCATGGAAAAGGGGAGAATAAAAAAACGTGAACAGGAGACAGAGAGAGGCACCCAAAGGGCAGAGGAGGCAGGGAATGGAGAGGGAGGCACTGGCCTTGACGATGACAGAGTGATATGATGACTCTGGGTTCCAACTGCCTTCCATTTTCTTTCTTCTGGTTTTAAAACAAATTGAGATATTCCCAAGGGCTCCTGGGTAAGCACGATGGCCCCAGGCACCACGCTCATTGCACACAGGAGGAGTCAGCCTCCTTCTCGGATCCTAGGTCAGTGCATTCTGGGACAGTCTTGCTCCTACCCTGACCTCAGGCTGGGTGCAAAAGTCCTAAAGGAGGAATCTAATTTTAAATGTCAGGGAGATAAAGATTTAAACATACTGTTTCATAAGAATGTCTAAGGCTCTCTGGGAGAAAATGACAGTAAAAATGCTAAATAGATTTGAATTAACAAACTCTTCCCTTTCTGTCCCTCTCAATCATTTCACCATCATGAAGGAAAAAGCAGACAAATAAACACTAACTTAGGAGGCATTTGCAAACCATTCTTGCGTGATATTGCATGCTTTCTGCAAAGTGCACTGTGTTCCTTCCAGGAGAGAGAAAATCAAGTCGTCCCCAGAGACAAAAGGCAGAGGCTCATGACAAATGAACACACAGGACCAGAGCCCCAGGGGCAGGGCAGCCATCCATAACCACACCCAACTTTTTCATAGTGTACAGGGTGAGCTGGTCCTCCGAGGGTCCTACAAAAGACACAGAAAATGGGGAGAGAAGATCAAAGGACTATGGAGAAAGGGACACAGCAAGAGGCAAGAGCACGGGGCTCAGGGTCCCCTGCCCTGCTGCCCATGGATGAAGTGGGGAGCCCGCTGCAGGGAGGTGGAGCCACCTTTAAGGAAGCAGCTTAGGACGGGTGACCTCCTCACTTGCATTTGGATGCAGAACACAGCCAAGGGGCAAGAGCACTGTGGAGGGAGCCCTGGTGGCCTTAGGCTAGTCACCTCTGCTGTACTCCCAGTGTAATGGGGACAGTTAGGTCACCGGCCTCTCAGACAGAGCATCTGTGCAGACAGAACCAGACGGTTCCTGTTCGGGTTCTGAACAGGATTCCACACAGAGGTGCCTCATGACCACCACTAATCTCAGTACTGTCATCATCGGTCATCACAGTCAGCTGGGGAGACACAAGGTTAACTCCTGGCACCCAGAGAGCCCTGAGAAAGTGCTTTCATGATTTGGGAGATTGGAGAATGGGGTTGTTGAGAACCCAGTGAGGTTAGTGATGTCAAACACTCTCTCTCTCTCTCTCTCTCTCTCTCTCTCTCTCTCTCTCTCTCTCTCTCTCATACACACACACACACACATACACACCTGCACATGCATGCACCTGTGCAAAGAGATGGAGACATAGTCCTGGTAACTATGGCATCTCCCTGGCCACACCCCAGCCTCGCCCCTCTGGTTGCTCCTGAAGCATTTACACAAGAGCAAAGAAATAAAAGACCAAATATAGTAAGATCCTGTCTAAGAAAGAAAGAAAGAGGGAAGGGAAGGGAAGGAAGAAAGAAAAGAAAAGAAAAGAAAAGAAAAGAAAAGAAAAGAAAAGAAAAGAAAAGAAAAAAAGAAAAGAAAAAAAAGAAAAGACCAGAGGCCTGGCTGACCAGGAGAAGACACACTGGGAACACTGGGAACCTCCTGGACAGCTGGCCTCCTCTGACTTTTTCCAGTCCCACCAACAATCTTAGAAGAAAAAAAAGTGAATTTGTTCGTTAGCCAACTATTTTATTTTTCCCTTCATTGCCTGCCCAAATCAAGCCGGAAATTGTGTTTCCCATGTCTGTGCACCTCTAGGTTCACACTAACCTCAGTAGCTGGTTGACTGCACACTTTCTGAGTGCTAATTGTTACACATGCATTTTCTGAGTTATCTCATTTGCAAATGATGAAAGAAAAGCTTGAGAGGTTTATTCACTTCCCAAAGTCAGACAGCAAGCATTAGTTTAAGCAGAATGTAAGGTCAGCTGACTCCAGAATCTATGCTGACAGTACCACCCTCGACCAGTTCCACAGAGGCAGCTGGGACAGTGCAGAAATATGTGTGCCACTGACAAAATCAAAAATTAATGTAAGTAGTTAAAATGAGAATGTGTCATGGAAAGGCTGGCTTACACCCAGAGAGTCACAGTGCAGACTCAAAAGACTCAGCCAAGTAGGACAGACATCTGTAAAGAAAGATTGCCCAGCTGAGCTCCATGAGATTAGCCTGGCCAAGGAGGAGTGGAGGAAAAAAACTTGTGTCAAAAACAGACAAAAAACAGCTCGACCATATGAAGTCCATGCCATAGAGCTCAGTGCGTTAGGTCTGACCCGAGATATGGTTGCACTCAGAACTGGAAGAATCCAACCGGAATAAACCCGTTTCAGGCTGGTCTGAGGCCCTGAATGCATGGGTCTGCTGGGAGCCTGGGCTCACAGGCAGGAGCCCTGCATCTGGATGAAGCCTGGGAGACTGGAGAAAACTGAAGACCCATGCAGTGTAGGTCTTGGTACTGGATGGACTCTACTCTCACAGCTCCCTGCATTTGTTTTTCTGCTGTAATTTCATTTGAAGAAAAGCCTCAGCCATGGTAAAGGGTTTGAAAACCATCAAGCCACATGGTCACTCCAGCCCTTCCAGCTGGGCCCTCCCATCATTCCCTGATGGTTCTGGTACACAGGAAATCCAGGCATTTCTAATGTGCAACACTAAAAGAACTTGTATAGATGTTTTATAAGTATTCATGTAAGTGGCTTAAAATCCTAACACTATCCAAAGTACAAAATGAACAGTGTAAGTATTCCTCTTCTACTCTGCTTTGCCAGAGGCCACCATTATTAACAGTTTTTTATACATCTTATCAGGAAAAACTTATGTATATACCAAGATTAAGGACACATACCCTTTATAAAGGTCTAATTCCCATGTCATACAATTCACTGATTTAAACTGAACACTTCAAAATATACCAGGCTTGTGCTCCTGTGCATCAGCCATCATCTCTCCTCTTCTTCGGTCTGCAGCACAACTAAGTCCCTTTTTCTCTTGAAGGATTTGCCTGTTCTTGATATTGGTTGGTAAGTAAGATTTTGCACCTGGTGTCTTTCACTTAGCATCATTTTCTAGGATTCATCATGTTGTAGCACAGGCTCATCCTTCATTCCTGTTAGTGTCCGATAATACTCTGCTGCTTGGATATACAGTACTGCATTTTATTTAGCCATTTATCAGTTGATAGACATGTAGGTCATTTCCATTTGGAGCCTATGTTAAAGACTGTTGTTATAAACATTCAAACATACAAGTTTTTGTAAAAATTACAGAAACAGGTTCATCCTATTTTTCATCACAGTTCTTTTTTATTTCACTTTTAAAAATCCAGTTCTTTACACAATGGCACACACAGCTTGCCTGGTAGCAAAATAAGTGTATGGTGACTCTGTTCTTCCACGGAGCAGAAGGAATTTGTGCAAGGAAAGGCCATCTTTTATTTTGAATGAAACAAATTTACAACAAAAACGAAGTGGCTAAGAGACCCATTGCAAGCAACCATAAAGAGGTGGATAAGGTTAAGTGCTATTTTCACCTCCTTTGGCAAACGCAGTAGCATCGCTTGACATTCCTGCCCTTACTTGTTACAGTGCTGACAAGCCCCATCATCACTAGGGAATCTGTTCTGCTCACATGACCTCAGGCAGACATGCTCCTGGCCACCACCATCATTACAGCCTGGCATCTCTCGCCCACTTCCTGCTCTTAGTCTCCCTCTTCCCTTCCTAGTCATGCCTGGCACCCTAGAGTGGTTGCATTTTAACCACAAGCTCAGCTTAGGTTGCTGAGTAGAAAGGTGGCAAGGAAAAGAAGAGTGACACCTTTGCTATCTATGAGGAGGGTAATTGGCACTAGAATCTGCTCATCTTGAACTGTCTGTCCACCCTCAGGCAAACCTCATGCAAAATAATACGGTTCTTCTTTCCACACTTCAACACCCCATCCTTATTGGGGTTTTTTCTCCTCTAAGTCAGAATTGGTTGCTATATTTGTAATTATTCATTACTGAAATATTCCACCTGGCGACCAAATCAGACTGGCAGCAAAGTGAGGCTGATTACACAAAAACCCATCTGTCCTCATTAATCTGTGTAATGATGTGCAGAGCTCCAGCCGGGGACCCTGGAAATGCTCTGTGCAAGCGATAGCAGACAGTGACATGGCTGTGCACAGCGTCCCTCTTTGATCTGCGGGAGCCACATCAGAGGTGATGACAGCCCAAGGTCTAAACCCAGCCATGAAGACAAATCATTAGCTAGTGTCGGGGGATGGGACCGGTCTTCTACAACATCTGACCCAGCACCACATGCTCTAGAGACCTGGTTAATCACTCCCTCCTCCCCTGCTCCCCCACTGCCACCCACTATGACCCCCCAGGCTTCAAAATACAATCTTGCTTTTTTAAAGCATCGATTTATCACAGCCTAAGCATATTTGGAAGGAAGACATACAAATTCATAAGCTGAACGCTTTATCACCAGCCTCACTGACCACCTCATCTCCAGAACCCAAACCAAGAAATGATCCCAAGGGCTGGCAAAGTTGGGATTTAGCTGACATGCACATCTACCACAGGTTCATCTGTGGAGAGACCCAAGCTCCAGACGCCTCCTCTGCTCAGTTGTGAAGATGCCACCTGCACCATTCAATCTGACATCCAATACCAACTCAGACCTGGTGCCTGGGGTAAACCCAAGCAGTTTCAGAAGGAGCAGCTGTTTATCTAAAATAAGGATTTGTCCTCATCTGTACTTAGCCATTCCTCCACACACAGCCACGCTCCCCACTCCAATGTATCTAGGGACCATCTACTCTACGGTCTAAAACCGCACTTACTTTTTCTCTTTGCAAATGAGGTCTCCTCCCAACATCTGCATTTATGTTCTAACACCTCTCTTCTCTCAGATACACCCAGACCTTGAGTATCATATTAGCACCTGCCTTCCTAAATCCCTGCAAACAGTGGACCAGTCTCCAAGCGTGGGCCATCATGTGGCTGCTTGTATTTCTACATCAATGGTTGTTATTAGCTGTCCATGTGTCTATATCACTGGATACCAGGTTAAGTCATTCCTTACCTTCCATCAGACTAGTATAGTCACTTCTTAATAGGTATCTAAAGACTTCTCTTTCTAACCCCCAATAAAACAAAAATAAATAAGATATTGAAAGATAAAAATAAGCCCTAAATGTGCTGTAATCTCAACACACCCTAGTCTGAGACAGGAAAATCTCAAGATTGTTCAAGCCCCACCTGGGCAATTTAACAAGACCTTGTAAGGTGGGAATGTAGCTTAGTGCAAAAGCCCTGGGTTCAATGCATAGTATCAATGGAGAAAAAAGACAAAAATCTTGGAAAGGAGAAGACAAAATAGGAGTTGTCTTCATATAATATAATTGCTTAAGCAAGCCATTTAAGTTATTGTAATGGTTTGAATGTTTGAACCCATCAAATTCATGTTGAAATTTAACTGCTAATACAATGGTATTGGTCAGGTTTCTCGTCGCTGGTACCAAATGCCTGACACCCACAAATTAAAAGAAGAAAATGACTTGATTTTGGTTTATGGCTTCAAAGGTTCAAACAATGGTCAACTGCTCCAAAGCAGGAACATCATGGTGGAAGATGTGGCTAGGAAGCACTGCAAAGGACAAGCCAAGGAGGAGGAGCCAGGGACTAGATATAGATCCCCAGGTGTAGATATAGACAAATCTCCAGGTGGCTCCCAAGCCCATCAAGTTCATAATGAAGCTTAACTGTCAAGATACTGGAACTGAGAGATGACCTTTCAGAGGGACTAAGCCACAAGGACCTCCTGTATGGGGTGAGGCACTGTAATAAGCTTAATTGCAGATCATGCTGTAATAAGGGCTCCAGGAATGGGCTGTCTCTCCCTGGCCTTCTGCTTTCTGCTATGAGGATTCAGGAAGGAGTTCTGGAGTTCCCAACCTCCAGAGGTCTGAGTCAATCATTTTCTGCTCATAAATCTCTAAGTCTGAGGGCTTCTCTTATCATGACATAAAACATACTAAGACAGCCATTACACCAGTAAGGAAGTGCAGTAATATATCAGGCACATGATAATCAAAAATACAATAAAGTCCATCTATGACAAACCAACAGCCCCATCATATTAAATGGCCAAAGACTGAAAGCCTTTACTTTAAAATCAGGCACAAGACAAGGATGTCCCTTATCACCACTCCTACTCAACACAGTACTGGAAATACTTGCCAGA
The DNA here is from genome assembly GCA_004027455.1 of Hydrochoerus hydrochaeris. NCBI lineage: Eukaryota > Metazoa > Chordata > Mammalia > Rodentia > Hydrochaeridae > Hydrochoerus > Hydrochoerus hydrochaeris. The sequence goes on from PVLA01002832.1 coordinate 115,214, forward strand.
GCAATTAGACAAGACAGAAATAAAAGGAGTAAAGATAGGAAAAGAGGAAGTTAAATTATCATTATTTGCAGATGACATGGTACTCTATATAGAAAACCCCCAAAACTCCACTGAAAGACTCCTAGATATAATAAATAAATTCAGCAATGTAGCTGGATACAAAGTCAACACTCAAAAATCAATAAGATTGCTATACGTTAACAACAAAATCACTGAGATAGAAATAAGAGAAGCCATACTCTCCACAATAGCATCCAACAAAATGAAATACTTAGGAATTAATCTAACAAAAGAAGCAAAATATCTATTCAGGGAAAATTATACACCCTGAAAAAAGAAATCAAAGAGGACCTCAGAAAATGGAAAGACATCCCTTGTTTATGGATAGAAACAAACATTGTGAAAATGGCCATTCTCCCAAAATTGTTATACAGATTCAATGCAATCCAAATCAAAATGCCACTATCGTACTTCACAGATCTAGAGAAATCACTCCTAAAATTCATCTGGAACCAGAAGAAACCTAGAATAGCAAAGGCAATTCTAAGCAACAAAGGCAAGGCAGGAGGCATCACAATCTCTGATTTGAAGTTATACTACAAAGCTACTATAATAAAACCAGCATGGTACTGGAATAAAAACAGACCTGAAGATCAATGCAATAGATTAGAAGATACAACTACAGCTAAAAACACACTCAGCCACCTTATCTTTGATAAAGGGGCCAAACACATCCACTGGAAGAAAGATGGTGTCTTCAGTAAATGGTGCTGGAAAAATTGGCTCTCCATATGCTGAAAAGTAAAATTAGACCCATGCCTATCACCATGTACTGAACTAAAACCTAAATGGATCAAAGATCTAAACATTAAAACAGAAACACTAAATCTGTTGGAAGACAAAGTAGGTAAAAGTCTTGAAGAAATAGGGGTAGGTAGACAATTCATGAACAAGAATCAAACCACATGGGAAATATTTCCCAGAATCAATAACTGGGATCACATCTTATTGAGTTTATTCATGTCCAAAGAAATCTCCAGCAGAGTGAAATGGAAACCCACAAACTGGGAAAAAATCTTGGTGAACTATCCCTCCCAGACAAAGGACTTCTGTCTAGAATTTATAAAGAATTAAAAATATCAGACCCCCAAAATTCAAAGACCCAATCCAAAAATGGGCATCTGAGATGAATACCCAGTTCTCAGATGAAGAAATACAAATGGCAAATAAATACATGAAAAAATGTTCAGCATTATTAGTCATTAGAGAAATGCAAATTAAAACCACACTGAGATTCCATCTCACTCCAGAAAGAATGGCCAGGATAAAGAAAATTGCCAACAACAAATGCTGGAGAGGCTGTGGGGAAAAAGGAACTCTTCTGCACTGTTGCTGGGAGTGTAGACTGGTGCAACCACTGTGGAGGTCAGTATGGAGATTCTTCAAAGAGCTGGGATTGGACATCCCATTTGACCCAGCTATTCCACTTCTGGGCATATTCCCAGAAGAACTGAAAACATCATACCACAGTGATATATGTGCACCCATGTTTATAGCAGCAAAATTTGTAATAGCCAGTTCTTGGAAACAACCTAAGTGCCCATCAGTTAAGGAATGGATAAAAAAGATGTGGTATTTTTATACAATGGAGTACTACTAAGCTATAAAGAATGATCACATTGAGATATTTATAAATAAATGGATGCAACTTGAGACCATACTCATAAGAAAATAAATCAAACTCCCATGTATAAATACCGTATAGTCTCCCTAGTGTAAGAAATGGTAATAGTACATAAGATTTTATGATAATCATGATTCTCCATTCCATTGCTTTGAGGCCTTATAATGTTTTCATTCATTAGTTGGAATGGTTTTATTCTGATTTGTTTGATATTATTATGTGTGATAGTATAAACAGCTACCTTGAAGAAAACAAGACATTATGACAGCCATTATTGATTTAATATCATCTTGCTTTGAAGTCCTAACATGCCTTTGTTCTTCTATTACCATTGATTCTATCATGTTGTGCCTTACTGGATTTTAATATGTATGATAATATACACATATTCTTTATGGAAAGTGAGATATTATAGTAGCCATTGTTCATTTTCTGTTATGTGGTTCAGAATGCCCTGTAATACTTTCACTCTCTTGAATGGTTTTATTCTATTTTGTTATGTTTGATATTATTGTTTGTGAAGCTATGCTCAACTATTTCAAAGAAAGAGACATTATAGTAGCTACTGTTAATATCCAGTTGCTTTGTTGTGAAGTGCTGTGTTGCTTACATTGTTCTGTTCTGGTCTGCTTTGTTCTGTCCTCTTTTGTGTTATTCTCTTTAAAATAAAATTTTAAAAAATATCAGACCTGTTCTACATACAAGCAACAATTAAATATAAAGTATAACACAGATGGCTCCCTCAAAAGCAATAGAAATTAAATACTTAGAATTAACATTAAACTGGAAACACTGCAAGGCTTATATGAAGACTACAAATCTTTTCTGAAGAAACAAATGAATACTACATGTTCATGGATAGGGAGAATCATTATAAAGGTGAAAATTTATCTTCCAAATTAATTTATAAACTCCATTTAATTCCAGTAAAACTCATGACAGAATTTAAAGGTTATTTGATAATTCCACAATAATCATGGTGGAGAAAATATACAACTGTGTCTCAGTACTTACTAGAGGTTAGTTGCAAGACTCTTCACAGATACTAAAACCCATAAATACAAGATCTTTATGTACAGCGATCTAGTGCTTACAATGAACCTACAACATCCTCCCAAATACTTTGTATTGCTTCTAAATTATGTGTAATGCCTTGTTTTGAAAGCCTATATTGTCAGTGCTCTGGACTCTTTGTTATTGTTGTTTATATGTCTTTTTTGTTTCATGTTTTTCTAGGAATTTGTTTTGTTTTGTCTTGATTTGTTTTTTCCTCTAATACAGAAAAGATAGGTGTACAGGTAAAGACTCATGCATGCGTAGAACTTCTAAACAGTTTATGAGAATCAATTATATAATGCACGATGAAATGAGCAGCTACTCTGAAGAAAAAGAGACACTAAGGTACCCAGTGCTGATTCCATAGGGTCATGATGCGAAATCCAGCAATACTATTATTCTTTGTTCAGAGTGATTTTAGTCTGTTTTTTTGTTGTTGTTTAATTTCAACATACATGAAGGTATGGACAGCTATTTTGAAGAGAAAGAGAGATTATGGCAGCCATTGTTGACTTCCCTATTGTCTGGTTTTGAAGATCTAAAATGCCTTCATCACCCTGTTCAGATCAGTTTTATACTATTTTGTTTTGTACGAATTCATTGTATGTGAAGATATGGACAACTATTTGGAAGAAAACAAGAGACAGTATGATAGACAGTGAAGCTCTCTGGTTGTCTTGCTTTGAAATCTGTGTCTCTTACACTGTTATGATCTGTTTTGTTCTGTTTTGTTGTTTAATTTTACCCTCTTTAAAAATAAAAAAAAATGTGTAATGCCTATTGCTATGTAAATATGATGTAAATAATTGCTAGACTGTCACTTAGGGAAGAGTGACAAGAAAAAAGTCTGTACATGTTTAATATAGATGCAAGTTTTTTAAAAAAATTTTTATCCACTGTTGGTAGAATCATACATGAAAAGCTCACAGAGTGCTAACTGTATACATGAATATTGAAAATAAGAAGTTCAGCAGGACTTCCTGTATGAAAATTCAAAACATATTCCACAATTATAATACTGTGTGTCTTTTGTAGTCAGAATAAGAAAACAAAGAAATCAGTGGGGAAGAAATAATGAGTACAGAAATGCAGCTGAGAGGGAACTTAATGTAGGGCATTTTGTGGAAAGAGAGAGAGACATGATATTAAAGCAGTCAGCAAATGCCACATGAGAAAACTGTCTGTCTGAAAAAAAATAAGAATTTCACTTTATACTTTCATGAAACTAGAAAGACAAGATTGATTTATCCAAATTAAAAATAAAAACTTAAGCCAGGCATTGTGGTGCACACCTGTAATCCCAGCACTTGGGAGGCTGAAGCAGGAGGATCATTGCAAGTTCCAAGCCTGGCTGAGCTACTAAGTGACCTCAGAGGCAGCCTGCATAGTGAGACCCTGTCTTAAAAAATAAAATAGAATAAAGCAAAATAAAATTATAAAACTTGGTGGAAAGAAAACACTGCTAATAAAGTTTTAGGATCATTCAGACTCAGGAAAAAGAAACTGCAACAAAGGGAATGGAGGGGCCAAGTATCATATGAGAGACGGGACCATGGAGGTTTTTGGAGGCCAGGCTGTGCAGCTTTGCTCACCCTCACCCAAGGGAACTGGACGGTCTCCGGAAGGTTCTATGGAAGACAGTGACAATGATGTGTTTGAGATTTCCATTTGGAAAGAGCATTCTGGGGACAAGGTAGAGTAGCTTAGAACTCAAGGGCTAGTTACAGCAGTCACACAGTTTTACAGCACAGTAGTCCAGCCAAAAAATGATGGCCAGGGACATGACAGAAATGGACAGAATGTGCTCAGAGATGGGGCTCAGGAAGACAGTTGGATCCTGGTGGCACCAGCTTCATCAGTGAATTAATTCGCTGATGAGTTTATTGCTGGAAGTGGGTGAGTTGGAGCATGGGTTCTTGGCCCTCTCCCTGATTTCTTGCTGGCTCTCTTACTTCTCTGTTTTATTTCTGGTCATGAGCTGAGTAGCTTCCCCTTGCTGCACTGTTCCTGCTTGGAGCCAGCCATAGACCAAAACCTCTCAAACCATGAGCCAAAAATCAGCCTTTTCTCATCTTGTTGTGTATGTCAGACATTTGATGACCACAATGGAACACTGACCAATGTAACTTTCTAGATGGAGAGATAAGAAGAGTAACATTGATCATGGGTTGCTGTGGGGCTGGAGTGAGGGAAAGTAAAGTATTAGGAGTTACTGCTGGGTACAAGTGGACATAAGGTAATCCATGAAGTGAGACAGAAAACAAGGGAAGAACACATTTGTGACAAAAACTAAAAGGTGCAGTTTGGGATGAGTTTGAAAACTCAATGTAAATGGTTCTGGTTAAAAAACAACAGGTAAAAATATTGGGGTTCAGGAGGGAAGTGAATAGCATTTTTGACTCTGAGGGACATATCCTCCAGTTTAGAAGAGATATGCTTAACCACAAATGATAAAAAGTTGCTCTGGAAGAAGACAAGATGGCAGATCAGTGAGCAACAAAATACAGAGCCTCTGGGGAAAAACAACTCATTTGCCAGAATAATACACCCTGGAGAGACCCAGTCAGAGGGAGATGGATCCTCTTGACACAGGAAGAAATTAAAACATAAAAAATCTCATCTAATACATCGGGACTACAACTGAAACAGCTAGAAATTACAGTACACAGCGTTTTCATTCACGGCAACCTGCCAAGTTTACAATGACCTCACTCTGTGGCAACCGGCAAAGCCACCCAAACTAGTTCCCACCACCATTCACGGGAAGCACAGCAGCGCTGAAGTAGGGGGTTGGTGAGCCCAACAGAGAGTGGAGCCGACAAAGGGACATTAATCCACTGTCACTGCTGGGATTGGGACCCCCCCCATGGGAAGGGTGTGATCAAATGGGCGACATGTTGGAATCTGGCAGGAGGAGCCTGAACTGGGAGTGACAGTGACTTCAGTTGGTTCCCCCCCACCAAGCAAATTTGTGAGATTTGCTTGGACTGGGCCGCCCCCCTGGCTGGGACCCAATGAGCTGTCCCAAATCTATTCACTGCACCTAGCAAGCACTAACTGGGTGAAAGGCCCCTGAAGTTTGGTTGGCCCGGTGGGGAGGGGCAGGCATATGCAGCTTGCTTACACCTCAGTGACAAGAACAGGCAGGAGGGGGCAGAGGTCCCTCTCCAACGTGCTTTGGAGGAACTGTAGCCATCAGGGAAGGGGGCTGGGGCCTGCACTTTAACCTGTGTGGAGGAAGGCAAGAACATGACAGGAGAGAGAGGCAGGATGAGGCCCCCAGCCCAGAACCCTGAGAGCCCTGAACCAGGAGAAGGAAAAACAAGGGAAACTGAGGGCAGCAAACACACAACATCAGACATGGTTTCAATGGACATTAAGAGATATCTTCGGTACCTCGTAGATGAGCTCAAAACTGAAATATTAAATCAGGTAAAGCAAGATATGAGTAGAGTAATAAAAGAAATGCTCTCAGGAAGCATCTCTCAGGATAATACAGATGGAAGAAGGGAGGAACACAAAAAAAGAAGAGAAACATTCGATAAAGAATATAAAGAAAATATAGAATACATGAAGCAGATTCAAAGAGAATATCAGGAAATTAAAAACTCCATTGAAAGCTGGCAAAACTCCTGAAAAGAAACTAAGGATAGACTATCAAAACTGGAAGACAAGTTGGCAGTGTGTGATGATGAAAGGAAAAATCTCTTAAAAGTAACAAGGAAACAGGCAGTAGCAATACAAAGGCTAGAAGATGACAAGAGAATCTACAATTTAAGAATAAGAAACGTAAACGAAGAAGCAGGAATACATACAGGTGAATTACAAAGGCTATTCATGGAAATAATTAAGGAAAACCTCCCAACCATGGGGAAAGAAAATGACATTCGGTTATGTGAGGCATACAGAACCCCAGCCACCTACAACCAAAACAGATCTACACCCAGACATATAATAATCAAGATGCCAGAAATTCAGTATAAAAATAGAATATTAAAAGCTGTCAGAGAAAAGAAACAGATTACCTATAAAGGTAAGCCCATCAGAATCACGGCTGACTTCTTAACATAGACCATCAGATCAAGAGGAGCTTGGAGTGAAGTACTCAAAGCCCTGAAAGAAAATAACCTCCAGCCCAGATTGATGTACCCTGCAAAACTGCCACTAGAAGTTGATGGAGAAACAAGATGCTTCCATGACAAAGAGGAACTGGGCGAGTTTGTGACCACCAATCCAACCCTACAAAGAATACTCAAGGACATTCTAGAGAGAGAGAAAAAAAGTACCAGGATTTTAGGAACAATGGCAGAAAGGCCTCAATGAGTGGGGCAGGCAGTAGAATAAAGGAGAAAACTAGAGAAACAAAGGCAGGAAAATAGCATAGCAGAAATGAGGCAGAGAAGGATAACTAGAAACTCTAACATAGATGGCCTTGATATGCTATATTGTTAATAGTGCACCAAGATTTAAAACCCACATTACTCACACTACTCTGCTTAGATGTATTATAATCTGTTCCAGTCATTCTATCTGTACTAGATTTGAGGGCACAGACAGTCATCCCGAAAATAACAGGATATAGTATGGTCATCATCCTTAATTTCCCATTAACTTAATCTAAAGCTCTGTAAAACCTACACTGTTTTACCATGATCAAATCTAGTTTGTTGGATTGCTGTTTTGTATTGATAGATTTTATTCAAAACTGTTATGATTGATAGTATCAAGTCTGAGAGTATAGGCAACTACACTTAAGATGACAAGATCCACTAGAATATCCACTCTGGTTTGATTATTACCTGCCTTTGAAGTTTTCTACTGTCTACAATGTTTTATTTTTACAACTACTATTATTTACTGCTATACTCAATTATACTGCTATATTCAATTATGCCTGATGATGTAGACATTCTATTGAAGATCATAAGAAACAACATAGTAATCATTGTAGATCACCTTGTACTGTGGTTTTATACAACTTTTTGGTTTCATGTTTTTATAGGAATTTGTTTTGTTTTGTCTTGCTAAGTTTTGTTTTTCCCTCTAATACAGAAAGTATAGAAATACATGCAGAGATTCATGCATGTGTAGCTGTTTACACTTTCACTGTTTGACTATCTACTTTGTATGCTTTAATTTTGTAACTTAAGCAACTATTTCTAAGAGGACAATATGTAATTTATCAACTAGTGATTTCTTATTGTTTATCCTTTTTTTTTTGAATTCTGTATTACCTCTACCCTTTACATGCTTTTGTTTCTCTTTAAATTAAAAAAAATGAGTCTTTAAATCCTCAGACATGATATTTATTTAGGCATTATTTACTTTATCTCAGTAAGATTTTAAATCTTTAAGTTTATAGAAATACATGTAGAGACTCATGTATGCATAGCTGTTTACAGTTTCACTGTTTGAATATCTACTTTGTATGCTTTAATTTTGTAACTTGAACAACTATTTCTAAGAGGACAATATGTAATTTATCAACTAGTGATTTCTTACTGTTTATCTTTTTTTAAAAAAATTCTGTATTATCTCTACCCTTTACATGTTTTTTTTCTCTTTAAATAAAAGAAAAAAAGTTGCTTTGTGACACCACACTGTCGTGCCATGTGGAGGGACTGCACTGTGTGAATCCGTGGAGGGCTAGATGAGTCTGTGGTCAGAACTAGGCCACGGTGCTCCAGGTAATATTACCGCAGCAGTCATGATGATGAAGTCACAAGGAAACATCTTGTGTTCTACGTTCTCATCTTCTCTGCTGAAATTATGTTATTAGGTGACTAAAGGATCAAGAGAGGTGAGTTTTTTATAAATATGTTTTACAAAGGAAGAAAAAAATAAATGTTTGGTTTTTTTTTTGTTTGTTTGTTTGTTTTTCTGTATCCCCTTGGGACATTGTGGAGACTGGTAACACTTGGGTGGAAACGTAAGACAGGAGGAGAGATAAGTGGTTATCTGTATCCAAGGCACTGTCTGACTTTGGTAAGAAGGAAGGGGAAGAAAAAGAACCCCAGAAGGAACTGCGAAGAAAAACCTCACTGTCATTTTCAAAACTTGTACCAAACTACAGGTGTCCTCCAAAAGTAAGTCAGAGCACTACTTCCTAAAATAAATGTACTCACAAACCTTCCCTTGCCACCCTCATTCTGTTCTGCTCATTCTCAGGGCCATCTCCAATTTGGAGTCATTAATACCTGAAGTTATCAAAAGAAATTGGAACTAAACAAAGTTCTCCCGTTCACTGTCATTTCTCTCTTGAGTTCTTTTCTGTTGTCTTCCTTTTTCTTATCCGTAATACAGATATTCAAGAAGTATTTGTTATTGACTGACTCCCTGATTTCCTGGACTGGTGGAATTTGGGCAGGAACATCCTGACACTTCCTCAGACACCGCCAAGATTACGCTGCTGCTGACTCAAACCTGCTAAGGCCCAATTCCTGTCTGGGTGGAGGTTCACATCTTCCTGAGCCTTCACTGTCGCCAGGAAACCCCTCTCTAGCCACTCTGAGCTGCTCATGAGTTTGAAGGAGATTCTCTGGCACCTGTTTCCCACCTAAGCCTGGAATCTTATTTTCATCTATTGCAGCCTAAAATTAGATGACCTCACCAGGAGTGTGTTCATCCCCAGAAAAGCCAACCACCTAGTAACACAGGCCAAAAGCTCAAGCTGTTGAGCTTGGGAATAGCATCAAATCTGCACAGGATGGAAGAAAGGAGTTTTACTCAGAAAAGAGACCCATAACTCTTCCCAAAAAGACATTGTGGACCCTTTGTTCCAGAATATTCCTTCCCCTCCACAGCTCTACAGAGGGTTCCAGTATGGTTCAGGTGCAGGGTTACAGATCTTAATGTTCACAGTAGCACATAATACAAAAACCGGAGCCAAGTTGGAACATTTTCTTTGACTAGAAATTTCCAGAAAGCAGCTGATTATAATACCATTAGAAGAATCCCTTCTCCGACCTATATATACAATATACATAGCTACGTTTGTGAATATTTGTGATCATGGATATATACAGAGATCAACAAACAAAGAAACTAAAGAAGCTAATCTCATTTGCTTTTTTTTTTCTATTTTCTTCTTCCCTTGCTAAGCAAATGAATTATTTGGAATCTGCATTCAATTCCAATCAAAGGATGGCTTTATACCTTGTATAGAGGAGCAATTATATTTAACATCACCTTTCACTCTAAATAGTGATTGGATTTTATTAAGTATGAAGCTTTTAAAGCTACCTTGAGTCTCAAAATCTTTTCTCTACTGCTAATGAGCCAACTTGGATGCACTCCAGGCAAAAATTGCACTGGCAGGGGCTTCCCAGGCTCCAGAGGACTCACACTTCACCTCTGCTGGTGGACAGAGAACCATATACAGAGGCTTGGTTTAATTTTCATCACCAAGGGAGGTGATGAAAAACATATAAATGATTTGAGGGAATTGGCAACTAGCTTTTTCAATAACTGAGAATTGGGTTTTAAACATAATGACTATAAAAAAGAGGGAGGAAAATCATGTACCTATAATCTGCAATATTTTGTTCAAAAACATCAGCTTTTTTAAAAAAAGATTTTTTACAATATTCCTTGAGAGTGGTTGTGGAGTCTTCCATCTCAGACCACTTTTATGGCTACAAATAAAAATGTCTCCAATGTCAAAAACAATTATCTTTGTAAAACTTCAAAGAAGTCAACAGGATCTCAAAATAAATAAACACACACACACACACACACCCTTCAGAATCCTTCTGGAATGAGGGAGCCTTCCTTTGTAACAATCCAGCTTGCTACCAGCACCCATACCATTTCAAAACTTTCTGGAAAGAATGTACCAAAATAGAGTTGCTGGACTCCAGAAAGATGGTGGAGCAGAAAGTACCAAGGAACTACCTCCCCACCTCCACAACCATGGCACTAGTAGAGTCTATCTGATGGAACTACTTTGGAATGCCACAGCAGTTTCAGTCTATTTCAGCTCTTAACTTTCAGAGGCTGCCCATCTTCCTGTCCCAGTGCCAGGTTCACCCATTCTTGAAGCAGCTGGTACTCTGTTCACAAGCCAGTAGGCTGAAAAGTTTCAGGCTTCCAAACCCTGCAGGCTCTGTGTTTGATCAGTGATTGCTACTCTTATCACAGAGGTGTGGGACTGGGGTGTGCAACCATCACTCCACATTCACTCCCTCAGTTGTAAGCCCCTCCCTCTCTGGCTGAGTTGCTACATGCAGGGGATTTAAAGGGCTGATGCCTTTCTTGCCTTCATTTTCCCACTTTTGCAGTCTTACAGTTGGACCACAATGTTCAAAAGCAAATGCGTACACAGGAAAAATTAAGAAAACACTACACATGCCCAGAAAGACATGATTTCAGAAAAGATGAGAGGACCTTAATGTTACACTTTAGATTGATGCCTACATTTTGGGGGCAGAGATACCCTACAACAATGAAAATAATAATAATAATAATAATAATAATAAACCATGGAGTATGGGGAAATCTAACTCCTGGAGTTACCCAACTGTTAGATTAAAATGTTCATTTTACAACAAATCACATGGCATACACAGAAACAGGAAAGCATACCCCATCTGAAGGAAAAAAATAAATCAAAAGAAACTCTCCCAAATAAAGACCAGATAGCAGTCCTATTAAGAGAAAGATTTTATGAACGGTCTTGCTGGGGATGTGGCTCAGTGGTAGAGGTCTTGTCTTATATGGACAAGGCCCTGGGTTTGATCCCCAGCAAAAGAGAGTTGGGAGTGGGGGAGAAGGATATTAAAACAACAGTCTTAAAGATATTCAAAGAACTGAAGGAAAATATGTAGGAAGTTTTAAAAATTCTAAAAAAAGAAATCTCAATAGACAATAGGAGATCTATGCATGTATCTGTAATACAGCTTTTGCTTCAAAGAAAGAAGGAAAAAAAGGAAGAAGGAAGGAAAAAAAGGAAGGAAGGAAAGAAGTAAGAAAAAGGGGAATAGGGAAGGCTAAATGTAAACCAAAAAGAAATTGTAGAAATGAAAAGGGCAATGACTGAAATAAAAAATTTACTAGAGGGATCCAAAAGCAAATTAGAGCATACAGAAGACAGAATGAGTGAATCTGAAGATAGGACAATTGATATGATTGTGCCTCAGACAAAGAAAGAAAACAGATTAAAGAAAAATAAATAGAACTAAGGGACATTCAGGACATCAGGAAGCATTCCAACATGTATATTATAAGAGTTTCACAGGGAAGAGAAGAAAGGGTGGAGAGATTATTTGAGGATATAATGGCTGAAAACTTCCCAAATTTAATGAAAAGCATTAATTAAATTTCTAAGAATGTCAATGATCTCTAAGTAGGATAAACTTTAAAAAGCCCACATAAGATGCAAAAATTCTCAATAAAATTTTGGCAAACAGAATGCAGCAAATCATCAAGAAGATTATACACCATGGCCAAGTAGGATTCATCCCAGGAATGCAGGGATGGTTCAACATATGCAAATCAATAAATATAATCCACCACATCAATAGAGCCAAAAATAAGAACCACATGATCATTTCTACACATGCAGAAAAAGCTTTTGATAAGGTCCAACATTTTTTCATGATAAAACCTTACAGAAAATTGGAATAGATGGTCTTTATCTCAATGTGCTAAAAGCCACCTATGACAGACCAACAGCCAGCATCATATTAAATGGCCAAATTTGAAACCCTTTACCCTAAAATTAGGAACAAGACAAGGAGGTCCATTATCACCACTCCTATTCAATATAGTGCTGCAAATACTAGCCAGAGCAATTAGACAACAGAGAGAAATAAAAAGAGTAAGTATAGAAAAAGAAGAAGTTAAATTATCATTATTTGCAGATGACATGATACTCTATATAGAAGACCCCCAAAACTACATTGAAAGACACCTAGGCATAAAAAATAAACTCAGTAATGTAGCTGGATACAAAGTGAACACTCAAAAATCAATAGCATTCCTATACACTATCAACAAAACCACTGAGAGAGAAATAAGAGAAGCCACATCCTTCTTAATGAAATCCAACAAAATGAAAATACTTAGGAATTAATTTGCATTAATGCAAAATGAAATACTTAGGAATTAATCTAACAAAAGAAGCAAAAGATCTATTCAGGGAAAATTATATATGTTAAAAATAGAAATTGAAGAGCACCTCAGAAAATGGAAAGACATCCCTTGTTCGTAATAGGAAGAACAAACATAATGAAAATGGCCATTCTCCCAAAATTATTATACAAATTTAATGCAATCCCAATCAAAATGCCACTATTATACCTCACAGATCTAGAGAAATCATTCCTAAAATTCATTCGGAACCATAAGAGACTTAGAATAGCAAGGGCAATTCTAAGCAACAGAGGCAAGACAGGAGGCGTTACAATCCCTGACTTGAAGTTTATTACAAAGCTACTGTAATAAAATGAGGATGGTACTAGAATAAAAACAGACCTGAAGATCATTGGAATAGATTGGAAGATACAACTACAACTACAAACACACTCAGCTACCTTATTTTTTATAAAGAGGCCAAACACATCCACTGGAAGAAAGATAAATGGTGCTCTTCAATAAATGGTGCTGGAAAAATTGGCTCTCCATATGCCAAAAACTAAAACTAGATCCATGCCTATCACCATGTACTAAACTAAAGTCTAAATGGATCAAAGATCTAAATATTAAAACAGAAACACTAAATCTGTTGGAAGACAAAGTAGGTAGAAATCTTGAAGACATAGGGGTAGGTAGAGAATTCATGAACGAGAATCAAACCACACACAAAATACTTCACAGAATCAATGACTGGAATCACATCCTATTAAAGAGTTTTTGCATGTCAAAAGAAATCTCCAGCATAGTGAAAAGAAAATCCACAAATTGGGAAAAAAATCTTAGTGAACTGTCCCTCAGACAAAGGACTTCTGTCCAGAACATATAAAGAATTTTTAAAAAATCAGATCCCCATAATTCCAAGACCCATTCCAAAAATGGGAATCTGAGATAAATATAGAGTTCTCAGATGAAGAAATACAAATGGCAAATAAATACATGAAAAAATGTTCGGCATCATTGGTCATTAGGAAATTCAAATTAAAACAACACTGAGGTTCCATCTCACTCCAGAAGGAATGGCCAGGATCAACAAAACTACCAACAACAAATGATGGAGAGGCTGTGGGGAAAAAGGAACTCTTCTGCACTGTTGCTGGGAGTGTAGACTGGTGCAACCACTGTGGAGGTCAGTATGGAGATTCCTCAAAGAGCTGGGATTGGAAGTCCCATTTGACCCAGCTATTCCACTTCTGGGAATATTCCCAGAAGAACTGAAAACATCATACCACAGTGATGTATGTGCACCCATGTTTACAGCAGCACAATTTGTAATAGCCAGATCTTGGAAACAACCTAAATGCCCATCAACTGAGGAATGGATAAAAAAGATGTGGTATTTTTATACAATGGAGTGCTACTCTGCTATAAAGCATGATCACATTGAGATATTTATAAGCAAATGGATGCAACTCGAGACCATACTTATGAGTGAGGTAAATCAAACTCACATGTGTAAATACCGTATAGTCTCCCTAGTGTAAGAAATGGTAAGAGCAGATAAGATTTTTAAAAACTCAATAAATACAGTGAAAGGATAAGAATCTGCTTAAAGGGGAAAATATAATATCTCGGGGAAAATGAGGAGAGAGAAAAAGGAAGGGAAAAGAAAAATATCTAAAATTATATAAACACACTTAGGATAGCAAAGATGATTGTGCTACAAATTCTATAAGTTCTTGGACAAAATAGTTAACATTTATAGGACTGGAACAATTGTGCATATTACTGTAAGGTGATCTGAGGAACTCTTGAAGATCATTGTGTAAACTAACAACCCTAGTTATGCTCATATCACCTTGTTTTGAAGACTTATATTGTCAGTGTTCTGGGCTCTTTGCTATTGTTGTTTACTTGTTTTTTTGTCTCATGTTTTTCTAGGAATTTGTATTGTTTAGTTCTGTTTTTCCCTCTAATACAGAAAGGATAGGTATACATGTAGAGACTCATGTATGTGTAGAACTTCTAAAAAGCTTATGAGAATCAATTATATAATGCACAATGAAATGAATAGCCACTTTAAAGAAAAAGAGACACTAAGTGCTGATTCCACAGTGTCATGATATGAAATCCAGCAATACTATTATTCTTTGTTCAAAGTGATTTTAGTCTGTTTTGTTTAATTTCAACATACATGAAGGTATGGGCAGCTATTTTGAAGAAAATGAGAGACATTATGGCAGCCATCATTGACTTCCCTATTGTCTGGTTTTGAAGACCTAAAATGCCTTCATCATCCTGTTCTAATCAGTTTAATAATATTTTGTTTTGTATGAATTCATTGTGTGTGAAGATATTGACAGCTATTTGGAAGAAAATAAAAGATAATATGATAGACAGTGAAAATCTCCTGCTGTCTTGCTTTGAAATCTGTGTCTCTTGCATTGTTTTCTAATGATCTATTTTGTTCTGTTTTGTTATGTTTAATTTTACTATCTATAAAATAAAACTGTTTCAAAAGAGAGAGAGTTCCACATGGAGAGAAAAATAATGCCCACAAGTAAGATTTGTAAAGGATAAGAATACATTGGTTAGAACCTGATTTTTGTAACTGATAGGTTTTTCCTTAGGGTAGCAGAAAAGTAAGAACAAAGAAAGGAAAAAAGAAAAAAGTCCTTATTGCAGGTGCGGGAGGGCTGTGGAAGACAGCAAGCTCCCCTCAGGACAGACAAGCCGCGAGATTTTATTCAGTTTGACAGGGGTGGAGCTTGGAAGGGTGGGCAGAGTGACATTATGACAGCTGATTGGGGGAATGTTGGCTTGCACATGGAAAATGGGGAGTTCAATTTTGGGGTTTGCAAGAAGAACATGGAAGTCAGTGTTTCAGGGATGCACTGTACAGTCCCATGTTGGGCAGGTACCACGCTGAGACTGGCAGTGCTTCACATGGGTAGAATCCATCAGTAATTCTTTATTTTTTATTTTTATTAGTACATGTTTGCAGCACATAACACATCATTATGGAGAGTTAGTCTGAGTGCCATCTAACATACCTTAATTCTTTTTACACCCCCTTCCTTGCCCCTCCTTCCATCTCTTGGTCCCCTTTCTATTTGCAAAAAAAGAAAAATCTATCTCCCTGTTCCCTTGTATCTACTTTTTATCTTGCACTTTTATTTATGCTTTATAAAAGAAACCATGCAATATTCAAACTTGTGTGTCTCTGGCTTACTTCACTTAACATTATGATCTCAAAGTACATCCTTTTTCCTACAAATGACTCAAATCTGTCCCTTTTGTAGCAGACTCGTACTTCATAGAACAAACATGTTATATAGAAATAAAACAGGAAATTAAATTGGAGTGGTATCTTTTCAACTTTGAAAAGTTTTAAATAGCAGCCTAAGGAATTTGGCCTTGACATTTGCATTGCCCTGAGTGACTCACTGCAGGTTTTGAGCAGACCTTTAGGAAGGTGGCACTAACAACCTCAAAGGCAAAAAAGGGGTTCCCATTGCCATAACCCAACCCCATGTCACAAGTATCTGCACAAAAGGAGTATTGCAAGAAAACTCTCCATGGGTCACACACATCTCAGCTTTTAGGGTAATGTGAAAATGTGTTGAAACACCAAAGTACAATACAAGTAGCTGTTGTTATTTTTATTGCTATTGACATAAATGTAAAGGAAGGAGATGAAATTCCAAGAAACTGATGTCAATTGTCTAAAAAAAAAAAGCCCCCTTAAGACATATAATCAAACCATCAAAAGCCAAAAACAAAAAGGAGAATATTGAAAGCAGGAAGTCAGCACCTGTAGGTGAATCTCATTAAGGTCCCTTGAGATTTTTTCATTACAATCACCACAATCAGATTCAATAACACAGCAAAAGTGCTAAAAGAAAAACACTGTATCTAGTTTTTCTATGTCTAGAAATACTATTCCTCACAAGTAAAGGATAAATTCTGATATTTGCAGTAAATAAACCTTAAAAGACTAGATTACACCTAAGCCAATCCTGACAGAAATGCTCGGAGGAGAACTAGAGTTGGAAATCGCTGAACAATAACTTTTAGATACATAAAAAGATTTCAGTAAAGGTAAATATATAGGCCACTATAAAAGCTAATAATTGTGTAACACAGTTTGTGACTCTGTCTTTTGATTTCAGCATGATTTACTACATATTTAATTGTAAGAGATTTAATCATAAGACATCAAACATTTAAAATAATTATAAGTCTAAAAGCTAATATTATTGTAACTTTTATTTATAACTCCACATTTTCCTTTTTACAGAATTTAAGAGACTAATGCACTTTAAAAACAATAATTTTTGGACTCACATATATAAGGATATAATTTTATGACATTAGAGAATGAAAGGAAAGGAAATGGAGCTACTATAAAGGAGTAAAGTTGTTTTTTCCCTGAAAGCACTGGGATGGAACCCAGGGCTCCACACTTACTGGGCAAGAAGTAAACGAGTCATTTGGAAAACAAACAGCAAAACGACAGAAGCTAGTCTTTCCTTCTCAGTAGTTACTTTAAATGTGAGTGGCTTAAACTCTCCATTCAAAAGACAGAGATTGACAGAATGGATTCTAAGAACACATTAAAACCCTCTTTAGTACTAAAGACACAAATAATTTGGAAGTAAAATGAAGGAAAAATATTCTGTGTCACATATAACCAAAATAAACCAGAGATAGATTTACAACTATCAGACAAAATAGACTTAAAATCAAAAAAGATTACAAGAAACAAATATTTTCAGTATAGCAAGACCATAACAATTACATATTTAATATAGAACACCATATTAGTGAAAACAAATGTAAAATTCATCTGGAACCAGAAAAGAACTAGAATTGTAAAGGCAGTCCTGGGCAAGAAAGACAGCACATGGGGCATCACAATCCCTGACTTGAAATTATACTATAAAGCTACTGTGATAAAAACAATGTGGTACTGGCCAAAAAAACAGACTCAAAGGTCAATGGAATAGATTAGAAGATGTAAAAACAGCTGCAGACACACTAAGTCACCTTATCTTTGACAAGGGTGCCAAACACATTCACAGGAAGAAAGGTAGCCTCTTACTAAATGGTGCTGGAAAAACTGGCTCTACTCATGCTGGAGATTAAAACTGGATCCATATCTTTCTTTCACCATGCACTAAGCTAAAACCAGAATAGAACAAAGATCTTAATATTAAAACAGAAACATTAAATCTGCTGGAAGATTGAGTAGGTAAAACTCTTGAAGGCATTGGTGTTGGCAAAGACTTTATAAACAAAACCTAGAATATACAGGAACTATTACAAAGAATCAACAAATGGGATCTCACCCTACTGAAAATCTTTTACACAGCAAGAGAAACCACCAGCAGAGTGAAGAGACAACCCATAATGTGGGAGAAAATGTTTGCCAGCTGTTCCTCAGACAAAGGATTACTATTGAGAGCATATGAAGAACTCAAAAAAATCAGTCCTTTCAGATTTAAAGACTCAATCCAAAAATGGGCATCTGAGATGAACACACACTTCTTAGATGAAGAAATACAAACAGCAAATAAACACCTGAAAAATGTTCAACATTGCTGGTCCTTCAAGAGATGCATGTTAAAACAATATTGAGATTCCACCTCACCCCAGAAAGAATGGCTAGTATCAAGAAATCAAGCAATAACAAATGCTGGAGGGGCTGTGGGAAAAAAGAAACTCTCTTCCACTGTTAGTAGGAGTGCAGACTGGTGCAACCACTGTGGAAATCACTGTGGAGATTCCTCAGAAAATTAGGATTGGACCCAGCTATTCCCCTTCTGTGTATCTTCCCGACAGAATTAAAAACATCATACCACAGTGATATACGTTCACTCATGTTTATAGCAGCACAGTTTATAATAGCCAGATCTTGGAAACAGCCTAAATGTGCCTAGACTGAGGGATGAATAAAAAAGATGTGATACTTTTATGTAATGAAGTATTTCT
Organism: Hydrochoerus hydrochaeris; assembly: GCA_004027455.1. NCBI lineage: Eukaryota > Metazoa > Chordata > Mammalia > Rodentia > Hydrochaeridae > Hydrochoerus > Hydrochoerus hydrochaeris. The sequence goes on from PVLA01002832.1 coordinate 134,019, forward strand.
CAGCCATAAAGAAGGATAAACTGGACACTTGCAGGTAAATGGATGCACCTTGAGAACATGCTCATTGGTGAAATAAATAAGACACACGTGTAAACATTGTATTATTTCGTTAGTGTAAGAAGCTAAAAGAAAAATCTTATGTGCATGTGTATGTATATGTATATAGAAATAGTTAAGATAGTTATAGTACTGACTTTTCTGAGTTTGCTGAAGAGGAAGATTTGTACTGGTATTGTTTGGACAATCAAAGGGAGATGTCTTGTGCTCTGGGTGAATAATTTGGGGATGATGATGCACAACACATGTACCATTGTTACCCCGATTGATGTACTTTAAGATTTTGTTGTAGTTCTCTTCTTCTTCTTTTTCTTCTTCTTCTCTTCCTCCTCCTCATTCTTCTTCTTCTTTCTTTTTATCTATGAATAAAATGGGTTTGAAAAGAAAAAACATAAATTTTAAAAAAGAAAAGGAAAAAATAATAATAGATCACCAAATCATATAGAGAAAAAACTGAGAGGACTGAAGATAGACAAATCTATAATAATAACTGGAGATTCAGTGCCCAGTCTCAAAGTGGGTACAGAAACTAGACAAAAGATAAATAAAGAAACAGAGGACTTAAACATTCTAAGGGACCAATTAAATTTGACAAATACAGAAATTGCCACCCAACAGCAACTGAATATACATTTTCTCAAATGTCTGTGAGACATTCTCCAAGATAGACCAAATGTTAGGGTATAAATTAAGTCTCAATAGAATTTAAAATTTAGATTTTTTACAAGATACCTTCTCTGATCACAAAATAAAGATAAAAATCAATAACAAAACAACGAAAAATTGAGAAATTTTCAGAAATTAGCATACGCATGAAAAATTATTAAGTCAAAAAAATCATGAGAGAAACCAGAAACCTCAAAAAATTGAAGCCAAATTCCCATACTATTCAGACATTCCACTTCTAGGTATGCATTCAAAAGAATGAAAAAGATACATGTACAGCCATGTGCATAGCAGTATCATTCACAAAATACTGCTATGTGGAAGAATCTATTAACAAAAAATAGGTATGGAAAATTCGGAGCATTCATACAGCAGAAAGGCAATGAGCTTTTTAAAAAGGAAGTTTTGACATGTAATATATCATGAATGCATCCTGACAACATTAAGCCAAGGGCAACAAGCCAGTAACGAAATGCCAAAGATGATAAGAGTCCACTTAACTGACACACACGGAAGAGTCAAATTCACAGAGAATGAAGTGAGGAAGGTGGTGGTCAGGGCTGCGGGGAAGTGGCTGTGTGGAGGTGTTATTTTCTGAGTATAAAGTCTCGGGTTTACAAGATGAAGAATTCAAGACTTGGACAGCGTTGATCATTGCACAACAATGTAAATATTTGTAATCCCACTGAATTGCATGCTTTAAAATACATAATATACCAAATACCATAAGTATTTGCCACTATTTTTAAAGTTAAAATATATAACAATGCATATATCATATTATATAACATGTATAATGCTATATATAAATATTATTTTTATATATGTGCTGGAGTTGGGCTCAGCTCTCCTGAGCCCCTCAGTCCATATCCTCTCACCATGCTGTTTTCCCCTAATCTTCTCTGTTTAGCCTTAACCTGGATTTTTTGAACTGAAGCACTGGAGCTGAAGGAAACTTCTACAAAGGTCATTCTTTGTGCACATGTTGCTCAGAATCTAAGAGGCCTGGCTCTTGGAAGAAAGCTGCTAAGGTTTGCAGCTCACTGTTAGGACAGTTTCATGTAATTTATTACCCTGTCGGTACCCTCATATTTGCTTTTTGAAACTGGAAATGATAACAGTCCATATGCAGCAGAGTAAGCGTAAGGCTAAATATTGAACAGTATGTAAGGAGATGAACAGAATCCTCAGCCCGACTAAGTGGTTGCTGCCCCTCTTCCAAGACAACTAGAGCTTTGTAAGAAACCTCCAAGGCATGACAGTCACGGGTCCTGCATTTCTCCTTTGCTTCCCTCCCTAGTTTTCATGGTCTTGCATGTTGTTTCCTGCCTCAGCCTTTTCCAATTCATGGTTTTCCTCCAGGATAAGGGGTTTTTCTAAAAAGACAGAAAACTCCAATCTCCTGCTGAGATCCTTCAGGTGTGACTGTCATGGTCCTCACCATCATTTTCTCCAACCTTCTCTTGCTCTTCTCCAAGGTTTGCTCCACACCACACTCCAATGGCAACAAGCGGGGTGTGGTTCTGAGTCCCCTTTGCTTTAGTGCACACCTCAGTGCTCTGTCCACACAGTCCCCCTTCTGCAAGTCCTTCCATGCTTGGTCTACCCAGCAAACATCATTCATCTCTTAAAGCTCATGTCACCGTTGCTTTTCCATGAAATGTCCTCTGGCTGCCTTGGCATGTGATCCCAGCAGCTGTAGCACCTCACAAACCTGTCTCAATCCCTTTCAGCAGAAACTGATACTGGTTCCACTTCATGTCCCCAGGACCCAACACAGGTGGCACATAAAGAAAGAGCTATAATGTGCAGTGAACGGACCTAAGGACCTACTGTGCACCAAGAGACAGGAGACAGAAATCATGACTTCTGTCTGCAGAATTTGGAATGGAGTTTACAGAATAGTTCCAGCTACTAGTTCAGTAGAGATGCAATCAATGCAAAGCTAAATGTCACACAGGATACAGATACAGTTACCCCTTGAAAAAGAGGGTGTCATTACAGGAAATTTTAGAAACATTAAAATATGCAGCCAGTGTCTATAGACCACACTTTTTACCTTTCAGGGACATGCTAATTGTGTTAAAGCTTGTCATTAATTGATTAAAAAATCATTCTGAGTAGCTAGAAATCAAAAACTCCTGTTTTGTGTGATTTAATTTATATCAGGCAGTCCTTGGTTACTACATCCATTTTCTCCTTGTGCATATATACTTTGATTTCTATTTATTGACCCTGCTGTAGAAAGATTGCAAAGAAAGTAAAAGGCTTAATGTGATCTTTTATTCTACAGCAGAAGAAAAGTTTTGGAAACCAAGCTTTAAAAAACTAAAACAAAATAGTTGAAGTTTAACTCAAAGTGCTTCTAGTTCATGTATCTGAAGCAATTCCAGCCAATCTGTAGGTAAAAGAATTTTTCTGTAAACTGTAGGCAAGGAAAACTCAAGCATGGTGTCAGAGAAGGTTCTGCGACCAAGTTTCCCTTCTAGTCCACTGAGATATGAGGAAGAGAAAGACGGGACAAAAGGTAACTCAGAGGCCAGGTCACTTACCGACCTCCTTTTGGGTGGAAGTCAAAACTTTCAGGTGAGTAATAAAAATTCAAGAGCACACTGGTTCAAGGTCTTCTTCCCTAGATGTCACTTATGGAGAGCTGTCGATTTAGGAAAAGCCCCACATTTGCCTGAAAACACTTCTCTGGGGGCATAGAGAGAGGGAGTGAAAGTTCTGGATTCCTGCTAGGAAAAAACCTGGGGAAGGAACCATTGTCACCAGAAAGTCAAAGAGACAGTAGTTGCCTAGAGGCTGTAAAAGGTGGGTCTAGGATCCCAGAGAAAGTGACCCAGGCCACAACTCTAGCACGGAGTGGTCACAACAGGCTGCCCCTGGGCAGATACCATCCAGAGAGACTCTGGTTCAGAGTCATAGCAGCCACCAGCAGGGCAACCAGAGAGGACACAGGGGATAGCACAAGGTATACACTTGCAGATAAGGACAGAACAATGTAAGCAACACAGCACTTCACAACAAGACAATTGGATATTAACAGTAGCTACCATAATGTCTCTTTCTTTGAAATAGTTGAGCTTAGCTTTACACACAATAATGTCAAACATAACAAAGTAGAATAAAACAACTCAAGAGAATGGAAGCATTGCAAGGCATTCTGAACTAAATAACCGAAGATGAACAATGGCTGCTATATTATCTCATTTTCCATAAAAACTCTGTTTTTACTATCATACATATTAAAATCCAATAAGACACAACGTGATAGAACCAATGGTAATAGAAAAACAAGAGCATGGTAGGACTTCAGAGCAAGATGATATTAAATCAATAATGGCTGCCATACTGTCTTGTCTTCAAAGTAACTATTCATATGATCACATATATTAAGATCAAACAAAACAGAATAAAACCATTCCAACCAATGAATGGAAACATAAGATGTCAAAGCAGTATAATGGTGAACCATGATTTCCATAAAATCTTCTGTACTCTTACCATTTCTTACACTAGGGAGACTATATGGTATTTATGCATGTGAGTTTGATTTATTTGACTTATGAGTATAGATTCAAGTTGCATCCTTTTATTTATAAATATCTCAATGTGATCATTCTTTATAGCAGAGTGCATCATGTCTTATAAAGCCGTCACTGTAGGCCTACGTCAGCTAGGAGCAAGCAGAATGCGGTGAAACCTGATGACTGAATATTTATCCAAAAGGGATTCATCAGACCATTCTAAGTTCCCACCATTTGCAAGACAATGCTGTGGACACAGAGAATACACAGGTCATCCAGGAAAGCAAAGAATCCTCATTGACAGCTCTGGTATTCCGGCTGATTAGACACTCACCTCACAAACTGAAGAGAAAATATGCTACATGTCACAGAGGTAAGTGCTAGGGAGAGGGTAGAAGAGGGCAGATGTTCACTGTTATGTGGGAGCTGTCAGTGGCAAAATGGCCAGTGAGCAGAGATCTGAGCACAGAGCGTCAGGGATGTCTGCAGGAGGAAAGCTGTGGGTAGTGGGGACAGAAGTACAGGGTCCTGTGCAGGGCCACATCGTGAGGGTTCAAGAAGAATCAAGGAGATCAGTGTAGGCAGAACAGACCCAGTAGGAAGGTCAAGGAAGAGCCAAGTCATAGAAGTCATGTGGGGTTTCATAAGAACTGCAAATTTTATTTAGGGGAGGAAGAATAAATGGATTTTGAGCAGAAAAGTGACATGATCTAAGCCATAACATGAAAGCATTACTTCTGAGTCAAGGAAAAGACAAAATAAAGACAACATTCCAAATAACAGAGGGATAGAAATGAAAGGAAAGGAAGAAACACAGTAGTAAGGCAATACTAAGATGATGTGATTATACATCACATGTATATCAGTAATCACAAAAAATATAACTGGTCTACGCTTTTCAATTCAAAGACAAATATGGTCAGGAAGGATGAAAACATTAGCTTTCTGGTGTTTATAAGACACATATTTTAAGCATAAGGACACAGAAAACTTGAAAATAAAAGAAGTGTCCAAGCAAAAGAAAATTGACAAAATACACTTTAAAACAAAAGCATCACTAAAGATTTTTTTTTAATCGTAGAAGTTAAAGATTCCTTTCACTGTAATTGGGAGAAATCCGGAGACTTTGATGTTTTGTAGATAGCAAAAGCCCTTTGGATCAGCACACACCCATGCTAAGGGTTGGAGAACCTCTATGTGTTATTTCAAGGAAAATGATCACAGGTCCAAGGTAACTAAGGATCTGAAGAAAAGGTAAGAATCACTCACAAAAAAAATCTTTAACAATCTGCTCTTTGTAGATGACAGCTAAAACTAAGGATATGGATCAAGTGAAAGTAAAAAGAGCACTTCCAAAGCAACTAGAAATGAAAAGAACATAGAATATGGAGACATAGATACACACATTAGAACATAAGAATAAATGTAAGAAAAGCTCAGCAAGCTCATGATGGGAGAAATCTCAAGATTTTACTGTAAGACTTTGAAAAAGTTTAATGATTGGAGAAATATACAGTCTTCTCAGAAATACTCAATATTATAAATATCAACTCTCCCTAAAACTATCTCTAGTTAAATTAAAATCCACAACTAAAATCTGAGACTTTTTATAACCAGGCAGCTGACTCTATAATTTGTGCAGAAAACTCAAAAGCCAGAAAAGATGCAAAACACTGCTGAGGAAAAAGAGTAAGGTGATAGAGACATATATCAAGGACACATTATCACACTAACCAAGACAGTGGGGAATCAGAATAGTCAGTAAAGAGGAGAGATTGCAAAGTGGAGACCTAGATCTATACCTACATGGAACTTTACATAGGACAAATTGAGCACCCATAATGAGGAGACAAAGAAAAGCACTTTTCCAAAATAACTCAAAGATAATGCTAATCCATAAGAAAATAAAAGAAATGGGTACATATATCATACCATACCAAAAATCAGTTCCAAGTGGACCAAAGGCTTGAGCTCTAAAATTGTAAGTTTCAGAAGACAACATTCATGGTTGTCTTTATGATTTAGGAACAAAGAAGGAATTTGAATAAAAAATTACAAACCAAAAAATAAAGTTTTTAAAATCCAGCTCCATTTAAATTAAGAGTTTCTGTTTTCATATACGGATGAACGTTTTTTACAACAAATTATTTTAATGTGAAAACTACTGTTAAACAAAAGGGCAGCATAGCAAAAAGTAGATAATAAAGTAAATGACATGATTTGATTTAATTCAATGAATTGATAAAGGATTAGTATACAAAATGTATCAATCAAAACAAAAGAGAATCCAAGAGAAAAGGGCTGTTATGGTTTGCGTCTAGACGTCCCCTCAAAACCTCATGCGGGTATGGCCTTTCCAAGACTACTAAGTCTAGCATTTGTGATTGGTTTGTTGTCTAACGCTGGGATCGGTGGTGTGTGTGCTGCACCTGCCCAGGTGTGGGTAGCTGGCATACAATGTGTGGGAGGAAAAGCAGTTTGCTCCACCGTTTTACCCTTTGGCTCTTGTAGCTTGAGGCTGACTTGAAGGGTTGCTCCTTAGCCAGGCCACCCTGTCTTGGAGACAGCTGAGTATGGATTGAAACCTCCATGAACTGTAAGCTAAATAAACCTTTCCTTCCTTCATTTTGGACATCAAGTATTTTCTCTCAGCAATGAGAGAAAAGTAACCAAGACAAGGGGTAAAAGAAATAAGAGTAATTTGGGACCGGGGATTTAGCTTGGCGGCACAAGCACCTGCCTGGCAAGCACAAGGTCAAGAGCTTGATCCTGATACAAAAAGAAAACACAATTAGAGTAATATCATAAAGGGAAAATAATAAGGTCAGTCTTATTAGTAATCAAAGGAATGCCTGTTAAAGCCATAATAAGGATTGATCCAGTTAGTAGAAATTTGAAATTGTAGAAAATAGCACTCTTGATTAGTGAAGAGGCTACACCCACTGCTGGTAAAAGAGAAAATTACCTTTGGGAAACCATTTGGTGTTACTTTATAGAATTAGACCTATATACATCCTCTGACCCAACATTCCTTTCCTAAGGCGGTGTGTCCTCCTTAGTAACACTCAAACATGAACACTGGCTGACATGTGCAAGGTCACAATAGCATTGTTTAGGGTCAGAGATATAGCTCAGTAGCACAAGTGCCTGCCTAACAAGTGCAAGGTCTTGAGTTCGATTCCTGGTACCAAAAAAAAAAATAGTATTGTTTATAGCAGAAGTCAGCAAACCTTTTTGTGTACAGCTAACAGATTAAATATATTATTGTTTAAAAGATCACTCAGCAACTATTCAACTCTGCCATCATAGCCAGAAAGCCATTCAGACAGTTCAAAAACAAAGGACTCTGGCTTCCTTCCAGTAATACTTTTGTTATAAATACTTAAATTTGAATTTTGTGTGTTTATATAACCATTTAAAAATACAAGACCATTCTTACGTTGTAGTTCACACAAAGTCAGGCAGATGTGGTCCACAGAGCATCACTTTCCAGCCTCTATTTATGTAATGTAAAAAAAAAAATGTTAAAGGAAACAATTCATATGTCCTCTAACAAACAAAAAGCTAAATAAATGATGGCATATAAAAAATACTATGCAATGGAGAAAATAAGTGAGATTCACATATCAACATCAGTGGAATGCATTAAGAAAATGTTGAGCGAAAGAAGTAAGTCAATGGGGCAGGGAGAGAATCCCTGCATTACTTCAATTCTTTTAAGAAGCAGAAAGTGGGATTGAATTGAATGCCTAAGAGTTTTATTCAGGGAAAGGAGGTGGAGAGGGAGCTGCAGGAAGTCTAGAAGAGCTTGTAGATTGCAATGAGCTGTAAGATACCAAGCAGAAGATTCAGGGTGAAAGCATCGCCGAGTGTAGTGCAATCTATTAAAGGTCACTGGGGAGCCCTTGTGCCTACATTGGGCCACAGAAGTCCTGTCTCCCGGGAACAGGTCTACTGGTCCTCACCATCACCAGGAATGGCCAACAAGCAGCACCTGGGAGGACTGTCCACGTCCCTGATGCCTGTGAATGTCAGAGAGGAACAGGCAGCTCCTGGTCCATTGTGCTCCCTTATAGAATACAAGGACACTCTCTCCTGGCCACCAAGATCACCCATAGTATCTATCCCACACACGTAAAGTTCTAAAAACAGGCAAAATCGAACATTTTGTCTTCTGATTTGTACATAGCTACCAAAACACAAAGATAAGCAAAAGAAAAACAAACCTCAACTCAGGACACTGGCTTGCCATGAGAGGAAGCTGTAGGTATAACTGGGAACTTTCACCACAGCTCAGTATTAATGACCTGGAAACCTCTGTGTAAGCTGAACAGAGGATGCATCATTTTTCACTAAGCTTTGCACAGACATTTTGTGTAGTTCTATGCCTAAAATACTGTCCAATAATTTTTATTGAAAAATATCTTTTGCATGTCTAAGCAGTAGTGTGTGTAAATATCTAGCCATGCTGCAAGTAGAAAGGCAATGTGCTTATGTAGTAGGTCGAGACTCTGGCATTGGCAGCACAGTGGGGCAGCTGGTCATGGCCTGCCATTTGAAGAAACTTGTTAACCACGTGCAGAGCTGCACTGCCCAAGCCTGACACACACTCAGACCAAACCCTGCTCCCAGGTCCAATCTTCTCACTCAAGAACACACCTGATCCAGGACCCATCAATTGTCTGGTACGAGATCAAGTGGGACCACCTCCATCAACTACCAAGGAAGACAGAGAAGGATGCCCGCAAGTAACTATGTCCACTGCCCTCTTGTTCTTACAGTCATGCTGCTCTCTTTGCAGGAAATCTGTCACATCCATCAGTTGTCTTGACCAAGTTATTGGTTTGGGACAATAAAAACCTGGAAAATGCTGCTGCTACTTACCACACCCGGATGCTGTAAACTTCAGAGTTTACTCATGCAAAGAAACCTAGTTAATAAATAATGGCTCTTCCTCCTTTGTCTCCTGAAGAAATCTTCAGTACTAGTCTATGTTTCTTTAAGTCTTTCAAGGACTTAAAGATTATACTTAAATCAGTCAATACAAAGAATTGTCACCATGCAAAGGCACCTCAGAGGGTAGACACCCCATCTTTATCCCGACCATTAATCATGATGGATGCAGCCAGCCCAGGATGTTTCTGCCACCTTATTGATCACTGCTCCCAGGTGCAATGAAATCCACCAAGGATGGGTCAATGTCCCTCAGCAAGATGCTCATGGGATGGGGGAATCCAACCAATCTGTTCCACTATCAGAAATTCAGGAACGTGTGCTCCCTCTTCTCACAACACTTTATAATCTCTACCACATAACTGTCACTTAGCTCATGTAACTGTCATCAAATGCCCACTGTATTGGACACTAGTAGTTAAGATTCAGCTGGAAAGAGAAATTGAGATAGAAATTTGATATGTTGGAGCAGAATCTTCCATTCTCATTTCATTGTTATTCATCAGTAATTGAATTTCAGTGTTAAAAAATACTAGTTTGGTACCATCAAGATTTCTTTTGACCTATGAACCTGTATTATCACATCACTGCTGCCTCCTTAGAATGTTGTTAATATGGTCATGAACTTATGTTCCCTGACAAAATGCTGGTCCCAGTTTTCCAGTCTTATATTTAAGGCTGTTTGTTTATGTACATAACTCAAACTGGACTCTAGCTGTGTTGTCATTTTTGTTGTTGTTATTTATCCATGGTTCTGGGTATCAAACAAGTATCATGCATGCTAGGCAAGCACTCAGTCATTGAACTGTATTCCCAGCCTTGATTTCTCATATTAAAAAAACCATATCTAATTCCATTATTGAGGTTATTTATAAATGAATAAGGAAATCTTACATAATTGTTATTTTGTTCCTTATTCAGTGAACCAGGAAAATCATCCATCGAGCCTCAATGCTATTTCTTAACTGAAGTTTTTGTCTCTGGAAATAACATTTTTCACATTAAATTCACATTTTTTAAAATGCATTCCTTGCTTTTTGTTTTCATCTGATTTTTTTAGCAACGGCAAAGTCTATTTGAAAAAGTGAAAGTGAAAAGTCTGGGAAAAGCTGCCTCTGTAGAGTGAGGTTGGGTCAATAAAGGAGGAAAAGAGCAAGATGAACGTGTGCCCTGGAGGGCACAGGGTGGTCTGCCCAGAGGAAAGCCACTACTGCCATTTCATCACATTTTATTTGCTCTCCTTTTTCTAAGTTGGGTTGACTCAAGTCAATTTCAGTCATTCACTTTTTTTGAGCTCCTTTGATTAATGCTTTCATAACACCTGTAAATTTAATATGACTATCTCTTCATTTTCACTGTTTTCTAAAATATTTAAAACCACAAATTTAAGTTCAGCACTTGGAAAGGGGAGATTTCCATCTTTTTCCACATGATTGGGGTCTGTGATTACAAAGAACAGAATATATAATTTCTTCCATCTAAAGTGCATTAAGTTTTCCTTTCTGGTCTAATTATATTTTACAGTTACTCAATGAACACTGTACGAGAATAATCAACTATTGGTAAAGTGAAACTTTCCGTTGAGTCTATTTAATTAATTTCAGTGTTATTACCCAGATTCTCTGTATTCTTAGTTTTGGCTACATAATGTTTCAGCTAAGTAGAAAACTATGCTGAACTCTTCCTGTTCCTCTGGACTGTCAGCTGTTTCTTCTTGTGGTACTTCTATAAAAATCTTTTATTGTATTTGCCATCAACATAGTTTTCATTTCATGAATGTTTGCCCATTATGTCTATTGTATGTCTTGTAATTTTTATCATGATAAATTAGCTTTCATCATTTTAATGTCTTTATACTTTAAATTCTAAGTTATATTACATTAATTGATGACTATTTTCTTTGTGATTTTTGCTTTTTTGTTTGTTTGCTCACGTTAGCCCAACATTTTGACTTTAATCTTTCTAGGTTTATTTCCACTTTTTCCCTTTTATAGATAGATATGTCCTTTACAAATAGCACATAATGAGACTTTGTTCACTGAGCATTTTTTTTTTACCTTAGACTAGTATCATTTTTTATTTTAACCTATTTATATGTATATTGTCATGAACAATATGCTTAGCTTATTGGTGTTCATTTTGTTTTGTGTTTTCAAGGCTTGAGAGAAATTTCATTATTTTTCATAATGAAAATAATTTCATACCATGTGTTATTCTGTTTTTTATGACAATATGAAAATTAGTTTTTTAAAATGTCTGCTAGTGACTAGCCTCAAATCGTAAGCTTAAAAACTGGAAGATCTTATACTTAACTGATTTACACAAGACTTGAAATATATTTCTCTAATGCTAAAACTCAAAACCAAAATGTCTTTCCTACCCCCCCCCCCCGTAAGATGGCACATTCAATTCATTTGTCCTTGATGTGCGTCTTCCTTCTTCCTATTTTTATTAATAATATGCAGGAATTTTTAAATGTTAGCATAATAGAATGATAAATTTTACATGATATTTGTTCCATTAATTATACTTAATTTAAGAGTATAAAAATAATTACAGTTAGCTATTTTAGTTTTTCTAGTCAATAATTCCATACTGAAATAATCCCACTTTTAATTATTGTGATTCATTTCTGGGACAACCTAAATGAATTTTGTAAAAATAAAATTGATGAAGGAGTGAATAGTTTTTTACACTGTAAGACCTTCCAGTCTCCTGCAGATTCCTCAAAAAAAAAAAAAAAGATGAAAAGGAATTGAATAATTTTGCTGATAAAATGAAGAAACTGCTAATATAAAACTAAGTGCTTGTCTAGCATGGGCAAGACCCTGAGTTTCCCCCAAAAAACTAACCAATACATAAAACTAAGGAGGTGGGGGCATAAGACTTTTCTTTCAAGACTAATTTGGAGACACGTAGTATAGACCTAGATATAAATAAACTGCTGGGTGTTTTGTGTTGTTTGTGTTGTTGTTGCTCTTTCTCCTTGGATAACTGTAGATATAAAGACAGAGACAGAGACAGAGATGATAGAGTTGAGAAACAGAGAGAAAGCTTGCGGTCTGCATTTAAGCGGCAGCACTTAAAGTGAAAAACTTTTTTCTGCACTTTAAAACATATTTTATTAATACAGACAAATTTTACAGAATTAAGTTTCAGTATTCCTCATGAATATATAGAATATATTTTGATCATTTCTATTGCCCAGTTGCCCTCCCACACTCTCCTTGACTGAGTTCCTCTTGTCATATAATAGTCTCCTTCTACTTTCACGGTGTCTTTTTTAAACTGTACATATTAGGGAAAACATGCACTATTTGCCTGAGTCTAGCTTATTGTGTTTAACATGATAATCTCCATTTCTGTCTATTTTCCTGAAAATAACCCAGCTTCATTCTTTGATGGCTGAGTGGTGTAGCACTGTGTGTATACACGTTGCCTTTGTCTGTTCATCTGTTGACAGTTGCTTCGGCTGCCTCCAAAGCTTCACTATTATGAATTGTGCCACAGTACACACCGACCCACAGATTTCCCTTTAATATGCTGACTTTAGTTGTTACAGGTCTACACCAAGGAGTGCTACCGATTGAATAACATGGTAGCTCTCTTTTTAGCTTTTTGAGGAATCTCCATACTGATTTCCGTAGTGGCTGTACTAATTGACATTTTCAGGAGCATTGTAAAAGGATGTTTTTTCCTCTTGTCAGTATTTAATATTTTCAGTATTCTTGATAATAGACATTCTGAGGGGAGTGAGATAAAATCGCGAAGTGGTTTTAATTTGCATTTCCCTAAAGATAGAGAACAATTTTCATAGCCTTATTGATAATTTATACTTGTTCTTTTAAGAATTCTGTTCAATTATTTTTTATTGCTTGAGTTATTTACTTCTGTAGTAATAAATTTTTGAACTCTCTGTACATTCTAGGTATCAATTCTATGTTGGAAGGCAGCTGAAAAAGATTTTCTTCCATTATTAAGGTTGTCACTTCATTCTGTTGCTTGTTTCCTTTGCTGTGCAGAAACTTCTGCAATGTTACGTATCCCCTTTGGTGACTGTGTCTGTTACTTCCCATGTTGCCTTGATCTAACAGTCTCTGCCTGTGCCTGGGACTTCAAATTTTTCTTTCTGTTTAATCTAGGAGTTTCAAGGGCATATAGATAGATAGAGATGTAGACACAAGGCACAGACATATAAAAAAGGAGAGTTATAAGAGAGACGACTGAAATACAGAGGGTAGTGACTATTTTGAAACCCTGTATTCTAATTAATTGGAAAATCCAAAGGAAATGAACAATTTCTAGACACATATGACCTACCAAAATTTAACCAAGAGGATATAGTAGTGATCCTCTGAGTTTCAGTGGTATCTCTTGTAAATTTCTTTTCTTTTCTTTTCTTTTCTTTTCTTTTTTTATCTCAAACTGAACAGATTCGGATTTTGTCTCTCTTTTTGTTAGTCTGACTATTTTCTCTTTCCTTCGGTTGGGTCTGGTTTTGATTTGTTCTTGTTTTTGTAAGACCATGGATGCTTCTCTTCATATGCTAACGGTTCTTAGAGACTTTCATACATAGTTTGTAGAAGTTTCAGCCCATCACCAGCTGGCTGCAATCCAAGACAGCATGGCAGAGGGACAGGGCTGAGGAGAAGCATAGCAACTGGAAGCAGAAAGCTCAAGAGAGGAGCCAGAAAGGATCAAACACTTTCAAAAAAGTCCTATTTATTAAGATTTGGGGCAACTTTCATGGTACCATTGATTGTCAGCAATGGTCATTGTCTTTGAAAAGCCCAACTGAAGAAGAAGGAGCCTAAATTAACAATTTTCTTCTCAATAAACATAACTAAATACACTTTTTAAAAATAAATTTTCAACTACTGAAAGCATCTGTCCAAAGGCTGGAGGAGTGCCGGAAGTGTTAGTAGCTATGGCAACCACAGATTGAAAAGGAAAGCAAGTCTCTGTGATTTGGGAACTGAGTCTTCGCTTCAGATCTGTTCCCAGACATTTAAGGAGTTGTTAAATGTTAGTTTTCTTCAAAAGAAAGCATTTCTTTTCATGATCATCTCCATTTTCATCAAAATGCATTGCGTTTCCATCTTGTCTTTGGCTTTCTGAAGTTTATTGAGTTAAAGTCAGATACTTTCTAAAATTTTCTGCTCTTTCAAGTAATAAACTTTTTTTTTTCCCTAAGAATACCATTCCTTTGCCGGTGAGTCCCACATTCTCTGTCTCCCGTGTTCAGGCCTTTGATCAGGAAGAGATCTGTCTTACTATTTGCTCCTAACAACGTGTGTGGTTTTGCTTTGCCGCGCCCCACCCCCCTCCGTCTGCTGAGCCACCCATCCCAGCCCATGCCTCACACCTTGCAGTGCACATGGATTGAGGAAAGTTCTCCCGGGCCTCTTTCTCATTTGAAGCAGTGTCTGTTTGTTTCCACTTCGAAACCTTGATGAAAAGCTTAGTCTCCTCTTTGCACTAATTCATTAGCTTTTCCAGTGGCCAAATTCATAGCTCTCCATTAGCCAGGCAGCCATGAGGAGAAAGAGGGGAAGAGAGGGGTACAGACACATGTGAAGGAAGCTTCTAGAAAGGAAAAGAGTTTTCCCTGACCTATAGTTCCTTACCTTCTTCTAAAAGAACAGCTTTCTCTATTTTTTTCTAAAATAGAAAATTTTCCTGGCTTCTAGTCAATTATTAAGTAAACGTTCTGGTTTCCAACTCTGTTGAAAATTTGAGCTGACTTTTGTGTGTTCACAATGGTGTTAGTAGGAATGTGGAGGAGGATAAACTTAGAATCTTTACTTTGCTGCCATCATAAACCACACACTCACGTGGTGAGTCAAATACCTCAGGCCACTCACCGGTCAAACCTGCAGCCTTCCTTGAAGTTAGTAAGAATGGTGGGGGCTTCTGGCAGCGAAATGTGTCCCTGAGTATTAAGAAGAAATGGAAGACTTGCATGCCAGTGAATATGCGAGGGTGTGTGCACATCTGATGTCTATGCATATGTGGGCCGACAAAATTGTCAAGCGACAAACAAACTAGAAATTTAATAAAATTTAAAATCAGGGAGTTTTTACTACTAATTTATGAAGTGGTCCTTCAGGGAACATGGAAAGGGCACTGATTCTATCACCTCTGTAATCTGAAGGATGCTGAGATTGCAAAAGGCTTTTGATGCTTAGCTCCTCAGCCTCTCACTCATTTCCCCTCCTGTCAGAACCCAGCTAACTCAGATCCACAGCCTTCCTCTGCAGTGGGTAAGGCAGACCTGACCCAGCACCCCAGTCAGGGTCACGCTATGTCCCCATTCGTATAGGTACCATATCTATGAGGCATTATCTCAAGAGCTGAAACTATGGAACCGGTACTGTCCTGGGAGAACCTAGGAGCTGAGGAAAGTTTAGAATTATAGAAGAATTTCTTCTGCTAATGTGGGAAACATGCTCACAGCCCTACAGTCAAAGCCCATGGATCAAGAAGTTTCAAGCTATTAATCTCTGATTCTGAAATAGGGACAGATTAAACAGCCTGAGAAAGTTAAAGGATACTTGATAATGAAGGGGGAAAGAACAAAATCAAACACAAAGACACACACTAAAAGAAGTAGAGTTAAAAATGGGCAGGTTTGTGGGAGTAGATAAAACAGAAAATCTCTAAAAAGAAAGAGAAGATATTTTACTGGTGAAACCAGAAGGGTCTACTATAAAAAATGAACTACTGGGTAGTCAGAAGAGTTTCTAGGAAAATAATAAATGATTATAGGAAAACAAAAGAGAACAAAGGAAATAAAGATGAATACATCTCTTGGAATATGAAGCACAAGAAAATAGACCAAAATGTGAGGGAAAAAAGAAAAAGAACAAGAAATTTAAGTCTAAAAGTTTAATGTCTGTCTTAGTTACTTTTCTCTCATTGCTGGGACAAAATACCCACCACCCAAAATGAAGGAAGGAAAGATTTGTTTAGCTCACTGTTGTGGAGGTTTCAGTACACAATCAGCTGGCTCCACAGCAAGGTGGCATGGCACAGGGGCAACACTTCAAGGCAGCAGCCAGAAAAAGCAGCCAGAGCAGAAGCGAGGAAGAACAAGCTTCTTTTCCTCCTTTATATTGTGCACAGGCCACCCCTCTGGCCCAGGGCCAGTGTAGCACTCACAAAATCTCCTTGCCCTCCTCCTCACAGGTTGGGGATGTTTATAAAGTAAGAACCCTGGCTCCCTGCTGAGTCTCTTAAACTTCTAAACTTCTTAAGTTAACACAATGTATCAACCATAACAATAGATAGATAGATAGATAGATAGATAGATAGATAGATAGATAGATAGATAAGACAGAGAGGAGAGAAAGAGAGAGAGAGGAGAGAGAGAGAGAGACAGAGAGAGAGAGAAAGGAGATACATATCTGGGGTTGTAGCTTACTGAAGAGACCCTGAGTTCACTCTCTAGTTGGCTTAGTTGCTTTTCTTGCTGAGCCAAAATTAAAGGGGTAAAGGTATATTTTGCTCACACTGTGTAGAGGTTTCAGTCCATAGTTGGCTGGCTCCAAGTCAGAGTGGCACATGGCAGAGAGGCAACAGTTCATGGTGGACAGTAGGTAGCAAAGAAACAAGGACCTTCACAGCACCTTTTTGCTCTTTTATCTTATGCAGGCTACTCAGGGGGAGTAGCACTCACACTCTTAATCATAGTGCCCTTGAGCATAACATTGCACCATGGATTCCAGCATCACATACTCTTGATCCAGTCATGTCTGAAGAAGCCCCACCTATGTCTGCAGGGGGCTTTGGGTGGGACATCTAGACACAAACCACAGCACCAGGACTACCAAGAAAGAAAACATTTAATGTCTGAGTAAATAGTAGTATCAGAAAGAGAGAACAGAGAAAATAAAAGGAGAGTAAATCTCAAATCAACAGAAAGAGAGATTTACAGTACTGAGAAGAAACAGACAATTTCAAAATTAGGAGGCCAAAACAATGAAAATGAAAATGAAGCAAAACCTAGACACACAAATATAAAATTATAAAAATTCAGGACATAATATCTTAAAAGTTTACAGAAGAGAAGAAGGTGTAACAGGAGAAAAAGGAAGACATGGAGAAGGAGGAAGAGAAGAACCAAAAAAGTATTATTATTGTTATGATTATTACTCTTGAATAAAAACTCACTGAAGCAACAATAGAGACAAAGAAATGTAGTACAAACTTGTAATTCCCAGAGCTCATGTTTGCAGCTATGAAAATTGATGTAAATTCATCTCTTAAAGATCACTTTCAAATGCAGTATAGTCAGCAGATGTGCTATGGAAATGAGGAATTTTTTCTTCTTGGTTGAATAAAAGCTATCCTTGGGAACTGAAAATTATAGATAAAATTATAGAGACAGAAATCTGTAGATTCAGAACCATCTCTTTTATCCCATCCAGTTACAAACCTACTGATTGGCATCACCTACACCCAGGTGAGACTCCCCATTATCCACACCCAGAACTATGGTAAACCAATTAGTGGACGAATTTAGTTACCACACACCCTTAATCCATATTCACACATGCTAGATCCATCCACCTCTGAAAACCCTTACCTATGAGCTCCTAAGGTTTTAGGAGGACATAGAGATACAAGCCACAGCAGTTGTACATACGTGCAGTGGTACCTCTGTTCATAAATTTAATTCTTTCCATGATTCTGGTTGCAAATAAAATTGGATGAGAACTGAATCAAATTTCTCCATCATGTCAACATTGAACCTAACCATTAAGAGTTTCAGCAGTAAATTTTTCCAAATTTCTTTTAGAGAACACCAATTTTACATGTTTTTCCAGATTATAGAAAAAGGTAGAAACACTTCCCAACTTCTTTGTTGTTTTCTAGCACATTCATAATACCAAAACCTCAAAATATAAAAAATGTGTATAAAGGGAAGAGTTTCATCCAATCACCTTCATGAGCATAGATGCAAAAATCTAAAACCAAAATACAAATCAAATCCAGCTATATAAAAAGGAAAAATTAATCATGGGTGATTAAGTTGGATTTATTTGAAGAATTTAACATTATTTTAGCATTTTTAAATCAACTAATATTAGACACAAGATTAACATAAAAGATTAACATAAAAAATATTTCTCCATAAAATACAAAAAAAATTATCTACTTGTGTTACCCACTTATGGCAAAAATTTTAGAAAGTTGTCAACCAAAGGCCTTTTTTTAATCTGACAAGTCTTCTACTATATATATATATATATATATATATATATATATATATCACTACATATATAGTAAGCATAATTACAATAAGTATAATATACATTAAACATAATTAATGTTTAAATAGTGAAATCTACCTGAAGTTTGGGACTAAGGCCGTTGCTACTTTCACCATTTCTAGTCAACACTGTACTGAAATTCTAGTCAATACAATAAGTTTTAAAAAAAGAAAGTTTAAAATACTGAAGAGAATATTACAAATAATTATCACTATGCATACATGATATAATATCCAAAGAATCTACAAGTAAGTGAAAACCATCTCTATAGAAAACAATAAAATGTTCCAGGGAGGAATTTTAAACCACCTACATAATTGGATAAAGTTATACTATGTCCATGGATTTGAAGACAAATAGTCACAGATGTTAGCTCATTCAAATAAGTCTACAGGTTTCATGTAATCTTACTAGTAGATCTAACTGGGCACAGTATAATTTCAGTTACTCAGGAGACTGAGACAGGAAGATTGCAAGTTGGAGTCCAATCTTGGCTACTTGGTGAGATCCTATCTCAAAATTTAAAAAAGGATCTAGGGAGGCAGTAAAGACCCTGGGTTCAATTTCTTTTACCCTACCCCCAAAGAAATCCAATAAATCTGCTTGTAAAAATTGGCAAGGTAACTCTAAGATATACATGGAAGTTCAAAAAGGTAACAACATTCAAAATAAACATGAAAAATTCAAAAACAAATACCAGTGACATGTACTTTGAGATATTACAACGTATTGTAAGGTTCTAATATTTAAGACTAACAGACCAGACAAAGGAGCCAGTGGAACTGAACTGAGAGTTGAAAAATACATATACAATATGTGTTCACCTGGATTATGGCAAAGATGTTATTATATAGACACTGAGAAAGGATAATCTTTTCAATAATGATGATGGAGAAACTAGAAAAATAAAACCTGAGTTGATGTCTCTTACTGTAAACAAAAATTAATTTCACATAAATTTTAGACCCAGTTGTTTGATTTTGTTCTTTTGTTTTTGTTTTGAAACAAGGTCTCACTATGTAATGCAGGGTGACCTTGAACTTGCTTATGTAACCCAGGCTGACCTCACACTCACAGTGATCCTGCTGCCTCAGCCTCCCGAGTGCTGGGATTAGAGGCATGTACCAACATGCCCAGCAGACCCAATTAGAATAGATAAAAAATAGATAAAGCTTCAAGGAAATAACTTAGAAGACTATGAAGTCTTTATAATTTTTGGATAGACTGATATTTCAAAATACACACATAAAAAATATGAACATAAAGGAGATTGACAGATTAAGCTACATTAAATTAAGAATGTCTGTTAATCAAAAGATACCACTAAGTGAAGGAATGAAGCCAGACCTGGTGGTACATGCCTATAAATCCAGCACTGTGGGAAACTGAGGCAGGCGTGTCACAAATTTGATCCCAGCTCAGGCAACTAAGCAACATTAAAAGACTCTGTCTCAATTTTTTTTAAAAAAATATATGAAGGGCAGAGGATATAGCTCACTGAGAAGGCCCTGGGTTCAATCCTCAGCACCACAAAGAACTCCAATGTATCAATTGTCAAGAAGAGACAACAGTCATCCAGACAAGAGTCTTAAACAAAAACTTCACAGAAAAGCCACATCCAAATGGCTACTAAATGCAAAAATGTTCTCAACATCTGTATTACTCAGCTTTCCGTCACAATGACAAAAACCTGGGAGAAACCAACCAAAAGAAAGAACAGTTTCACCAAGGCTCACGGTTTTGAGTCATTCAGCCTGGTTTCTTTAGGGAGGCTGAACATAGTGGTAGAAGCACAAAGTGAGGGAAAGCTACTCATGGGGACAAAAAACAGAAAGACAGACAGAAAGAGAGACACAGAGACACAGAGAGAGATTGCTTTTATAACCGAGCCTCACTCCCCAAACCTATTAAGTCCAAATCCATAAATGGATTAATCCTTTCATGAATTCGTGACACCAGGGCCCTCATGACCTTCTTTCCTCCTCAGAGTGGCCACTGTTGTGCTGATGACCCATCGTTCAGCATATGACCTTGGGCTTTTAAGATCCAAACCCTAGAACATTACTAGTCATCAGAGAAACGTATAGACACAGTGAAGCACCACAACTATGCACCTGCTAGAATAGTTTTTAAATTTTTTAATGTAATTATGCTATTTATTGGCAAAAAATATTGGACAGTTGGAGTTCTCATAGACACTTGATAGAAATAAAGACTGATACCAGTGCTGAGGAACACAGTCGATGTGGACTGAGGCTGTACATATGCCTACACCACAGTCCTATACCCACAGCCAAGAGCAATGCGCACATATTTGCACAAATGCTTTATAAGAACTACATTCCAGGTACCATTATTTTAATAGTAAAAAGCTGGAAACAAGTCAAACATCCATTAAGAGTAGACTGGATAATTTGTAGGAAAATGGATGTACCTTCAAACAATTATGTTAAGTGAAATAAGTAAGACACACAAGTTAGAATATCACATTTCTCTTATATAAAAAACTCAAAATATAAGTGATTTAAAGAGCAAAATAAAAGATAATAGGAAACAGGGAGATAGGGCTTTTGCAAATGAGAAAGGGGCTAAGAATAGGAGAAAGAGGTGAAGGAGAGCTGGGAAAGAGGGAATGAAAGGAATTAAGGTGCATTATGTTCATGTACCAGCCACCATGCTGAATCTAATCACTACATACTGCAAACACATAATAATAAAAAATCTTTTTACAAATGGATAAATGAGTAGCGATATATACAGACTCCTGCTTCACATACCCATGTGCGAATCTCAAAAATATATTACACAAAAGACACATACAAGAAGTGCATACAGTGTGGTTTAAAATGTGCAAAACAAATCCACAGTGACAGAAGCCACAATAGTGTTACTTGGGGGTAAAGGGGACAGCGTCTAAGCAGAAACATAGGAAAGGATCAGAGTCCTGGCACCGTTATGTTTCTGACACGAATGATGACCCAAGGTGGTCAGAAGGAACCCAAACACTTCAAAGCCCTGTCAGTTATAGTATTTTAATAAAAGTGTTTTGCACTGGTGGTGTCTACTTTTAAAGGGGTATGAATACAAATGTGACCCAGTTACCTTGCTTCCTATCACCCCTTTGGGGAGCCAATTCATAGACCCATGACTTAGAAGCCACTGCCACCCTGTGGCTACCATCCCTAATTCCAGGCTCAGCTATTTGGAACATAAATCAACTTCAAGTGTGTCCTGTCCACTCAAAAATAGCAGGATGACAGCAAAAACTTCTGCTAGATTTCCACACATGCACCCAATATTTCTTTCCCAAGCAATTATTTATGAAAGCAATCACTTCTCTCTCAAATCACTTGGTTCTAGTAATTAAAACATTCAAGCTTTATTCTATACTTGTTTAATAGATAAAAGCAGTTAAGAGTGATACCTACCAGTTGTTGAGCAGTTCTTACATGCTAGACAGTACATTATCTTTGCTTGGGTTATGTCATTTATTAGCCATAACAATTCTATGAAGAGACCACAGCTACTACACTCATTCTAGAGATGAAGAGATGTAGACATGCTGACATTTCTCAAAATCAAAACAGCTACTAAATCATCAGCTGGAATTTTAATCCAGATCTATAGGAGTCCAGACTTCTTTGTCTCCTATCTTCCAAACATGTAAGTTGGACATTTTTTATTTGAGTAAAGAACCCAGAGATGCCTCATTACAGGGAATGCCAATGACTCTCTGTGGACCATGAGAAAATCATTTTACTGTCAGGGATTCAATTTTCTTATCTGTAAACTGAAAGGTTTGCCCAGTTGATCTCTCTGAGTCCCTTTCCCTTCCCATCATCTGATAGTTCCTGATAACAGAAGAAAGACATTAATCTAAGTCACTTGCAATATGTTTTTACAGTGTGGTACAACTATTTTTAGAGACTATCACAGTATAAGAGCTCATTTCATTGGAACCAGTCAAAAATTTCCCACAATCTTTGGGGGAAATCCAAGCTGGAGTGAGTCTAGTGCTTAATGAGATGATGTAATGCAGGAAAATATATAGCTGGAAGAAAATTTTATTAGTGTGAGTAAATGTGCGTTTCAAGTGAATTACAAGACTTTAAGAAGTAAATGTATATGCCCCAGGGGGAAAATCACCTAAGACTTTAAAACAGAGCATGCAGTGTTCATTTGCAGACATCTGAGAACTTCTGCAGATGGGAACAAAAAAGGAAAATTGTGCAAAACCTTTAACCCTAGAAAGAAAAGCAAATGACCTCAGAAAAATAGCTTCAATTAAGCAAATTGAGGACACCTAGGAACAGGTGCACTTGTCAGATAAAGGAGCTTTATAACACAACATGAGCTAATGTATTCATTCAGCACAAGTACACTTATGTAAATCTGCTAATGTGAAATCTACAGGATTAGCAACTTTTAAGAATATTCATGAAACTGGTCTGGCATTCAGATAGTGAAGCAGGCAACCGCCAGCTCAACATGCCTATTTAAAAAAAAAAAAAAATGTTGGCTGAGGCCAATACAAGAAGTTTCATTCTGAGTCATGTATACGCCTTGAAATATTTCCAAACAGTCACATAGCTACAATAATGCACAGCACATGCACCCCAGCACATTCCAATCCCATGATGTCCACTGCAGAATTCACCACTTGGATGGACTGCTAGTGACTGGGGAATTCGGTTCTTTCCATTATCATTTCAATAGCTATCCTTAAGTTGATAGAATAACTGAAGTAAGATTTTCACAGTAAGAAAGATAGCCCATGGAGACGCATCTGTTGTGTTTTACCTGTTTCATCCCTGCAGAGATGCTCCTGGACTTCTTCAGTCACTAAATAGGAATTTGCCAGTGTGCAAGCTGAAAATAAATTCAGAGGTCTGGGGTGGGAGGTAATGCCACTCACTGTTCTCAAGACCTATAGAGTGTGGCCAAATCAGGGGCCACATGATAGACTTGACAGTTCTGAAGTTACTAGCTCATCCTGATCCATAGGTACCATGCTAAGCAATCTAGCTCCCAGCATGCACTGGGCCATGGTGTCCACATCGTTAGTCGAAGGAGCACAGCACAGTGAGTGAGAGCTCTTCATACCTCCAACACCCCTAAGTGTTGCTATCTCCACTTGTGACCTGGAGACTCCTCTGTCCGTGTCCACCTGACCATTTTAGGATGGCTGCTGTCCAGCCCAACAGCCAACACCCCCTCCAAGTATCTCTAGTTCCCTGGAACTACCATGGATCTTCGGTGACTACTCCACCCTAAAAGACTCTCCTCTCTCCATTACCTGTCCCGCAATCATAAATCCATGGGATGTTATGTCAAGGATGGAACTCAAGACGTAAAGCTCTCTTTTTATGCCAATCCAACCCAACAAAAATTTCCGAACTCTTAGAAACTGGTAGAGTGCCTGGAAAATAATTGATACCAAATAATTATTAGCTAGATAAATGTATTTGCAAATTGTCCACAACACCTACAGTCTCTGAGCTCATAGTTTAGCTAAAGAGAAGAGAAATATTCAAAAGTAACTATAATTGAAGAATAATAAGCTGAGGCCATTTGGAGGGACATGTGGAAGGAACTGGCTTTTGAGGTAGAGTCTTAAAAACAGATAAGAAAATGTTCCCTTTTTTTCTTTTGAATCTTCCCTTTCTACCTTCCTTGCTTGCATTCTCTTGAAAATTTCAACCTCTTTTACTTATATTTTATTTCTGCTTTATAGATAACTTCATACATAATCTCCAGTGAGTATTTATGAGTTGGATAGATGAACAGTGGGTGGATAGAAGGATGAGTGAGAGAAACAAAGGAAGGAGAAAAGGGAAATGGCCTCTGTTTAAGTCCTACAATAGCTCTCTATTACCTACATATGAAATTTAAGCTGGTCTTTATTAACCTAACAAAACTCTAGTCACAGTTTCACCTTGACTGTGCTCTAGCCAATTCTTAAACAACTTGCAGGAATCTTTTGCTGCTCTCCCTTTGTATTTCTCTGTAGAGGTCTTCTGCCATTGAAATGGCCCCTACCCATATTTCACCTCTCTATCTCCAAGCCCAGCTGAAGTTACTATTTCCACAAAGTCACTTTCTTGCTCTGAATTTCTACAGGATTTGCAATGGGCACCTCATAATTTCTTCCTGAAATACCTACTGTCCAGAATCCCTTCTGACTACTTCAAATGAAATCAAATTGTTCTACCAGAGATTAGTCTTCATGCACAAGAAGCATTTTCCATTTATAACAGAATTCTTTCTTAGACTTTGCACAGATCCAGACTTATATACCACTGAGCCAGTCACAGAGAGGGCAAGAAGGAAATGGGTGAGTTTAGGTGATAACATGTTAAAAGAAAAAGAGGGTAAGAGAGCCCTCAAGAGCAAATGCAGCAGAAAAGCCCACAAGGCATGAGACATCAAAGCAAAGCCAGGTTGGATGGATCAGGCTCAGGAGGTGTCAGCAGATACTTGCTTAAGGTGTGTGGATGGAGTCAGAGAAGTTCAGCTCTCTTATTTGCAAGCTGTTACTTTATCTGAGGCACCACTTCTTCACCTAAGATCATGATCATTTTGATCAGTAAAGTGATTCAATAAAATAAATTAAAATTAAAAGCCAGTGAAATCAAGATACTTGTGTTGCAAACATGGCACATTGATTGCATGAGACAACCATGTGAATGCACTTAGGATGGTGCTTAACAAATTTTAGGCGTTTAATAAATGGCTGATTGCCTTTTCTACTGGAAAGAAGGAAGGGGGAAGCTAGGCAAACTAACCACCTCCTCTCAAGGCTTAATGTTATTAAATCTGGAAACTAATTGCCTGGTATTTAAATAATTCATTGGAAGATAACTGGAAAAATCAAGCCTTAAACTTGAAGGCTGTTTTTGCAAGCACAGTCCCACTTCTACAGAACCAGCTCTGTGATCCACAGGGAATAGGATGGTGCTCTGTGCATCCAAAGCCACGTGTCACCACTGGACAGAGTCAAGTTTTTATCAAAACAATGCATTTCCTTCTCAAGCCCAGATCCTGACAGCTCTGGGGTAGCTCTGTAATTACCTATGAAATGCCTGCAGATCATAACTGCATGTTGTTCTTCCTGCTCCATGGCAGCCTGGCCCCATCACTGGGTTTTCTTTTGCAGACATGAGCAGCCACTCAAGATCATGAGCTGTACTGCATGTGAGTCCTGCATCTGAATGCAGACCCCAAGGAGTGGTGTCTGCCACTGGTCCTATTAACTGTCCAGGCTTGCTCAAGCAAAGTAATAATAAGAGTAGTAAAAGGTGGGGAGAGAAGTTGCTTTTGTTCCTCCAGCTGAGGAAGACCAACCACACAAGGTCCACTGTGAGGCTGCTCTGAGCACAGATCTCATTTGCCTTGCTGAACACGGCTTCCTCCTGGGAAGCCTTCCAGCTATCATCTTAGTTCTTTCTTTCCTTCGCGAGTCATAGTCTGCACAAGAAGACTCTATCTTCTCCTTTCCCACTCACTGTCTCCCCACTTATCCCAGACTCCTTCCTGCGCTGCCACCTCTTTGTGACCCTGCTCCATTCCAGGAGCCAAGACCTGCTCATCTTCCAAACTAGCCTTGCTTTGATGTCTCAGGTTTTGTGGTCTTTTCTGTTGCATTTCCTCTTGTGGGTTCTCTTGTCCTCTTTTTCTTTTTAACATGTTCTCTTTATTCACTGTTATATTTCCCAAGTTCTTTGCAGAAAATGACTTTTTAAATTTTTTTCCAAACTGACCAATGATCACTGTACATATTTACAACATTGCCACACAGTGTGCTCTCTGGTCCCCTCCTGATGCAGCTTCTGGGGTCCTCATTACCTTCCTTCTTTACTGATCTCCCAAACATCATCATGACACCTTGGGGTTCAGTCTTTAGCTCTCCTCTTCTCATCCTGTTTTGTTTGATGGACCCAGCCACACACTTGGCCCTAATCTCCATCTCTAAATGAGATCTTAGAGATCCCTGGCACAGATCTTATCTTCCTAATTCCAGACCTCTTATGATAACCATCTCCTTTCCAATGTCCCAAAGGCACCTGTAATTCAGCACACCCAAACCAAACTCAACATCTTGTCCAGCACCCTAAAACACCCCTCCATCTTCTTTTCCACATGGCACTGTTCTTCCTTTAAGAGCTCACACTACAACTCCTATCGCCACCCTCAGCTCCCCAGTGGTCAGGTTCTGGTCATTTCTTGACTGTACTGCTTTCCTTCTCCACCCTCCTGCTACCCTGTCCAAGTCCTGTCCCTTCCCATCTGCACTGTAGCATTTGTCTTCCGTCCTTCCTTCCTGTCCTTTTATCAGTCCTGTTGCAAAACCCCTTGCAGTATGCTCTTTCCAAAATATAATATGATTGAGACCACACACCAAAAGAAGCCAGGAGAGCCTGTGCATGCCACTCCAGCCCTGGCCTGAGCTCTGAGCAGTTGCTCCAGTGAAGATGCAGCTCCATCTCTGCACCTTGGCCTGAGCTCTTTCCCTCACAGAGTGTTTTCCCTTTACTCACACAGGGAGTTCTACACATGCTTTGGGCCTCTATATGCCATCCTGCGAACTTTCTGGACCTGCTGTTACAAAGCACCATTAGCCGGGTGGTTTAGCCCAGAGGAATTTATTCTCTGTCTCTCTCTGTCTCTCTCTCTCAGTAGTTCTGGAGCCTATAAGCCTGAAATGGAGGTGTCTGCAGGTAGAGTTCCTTGTGGGGATCACACCATGAGGGACATCTGTTCCACATCTCTCTCTGCACCTCTGGGAGCCTCAGTCCTTGGCTTGTATTTGGTGGTCTCTGTGTCTTCAGATCACTTTCTCTCTATGCATGACCATCACTGGATCCAAATCTCCCCCAGTCTTAAAGGACATGAACCATACTGGATAGAACCCACCCTGACAGCTTCATTTTAACATAACCATCTGCAAAGACTCTCTTTCCAAGTAAGGTCAACTTTACAGGTATTGAAGTTGAGATTTCAGTATGTTTTTGAGGAATACCATTAGACCTTTAACAGTCAATATCTTATCCACTACTTTTTCCTCTCCTATTATCCTACTTCCACACTTTAGTGCAAGCACTCTTCACCCCATAACTAACAAGCTAAATTGAGATGACCAGGACCAGAGAGCTAATGGAGACTTTCTAGCCATCTGATTTTTTAAAAAAAGATAAAACTGATTTCAAAGCTCAGATACAAGGAAGTGCCCAGCGTTCAAGAATGGGGAGACAAAGAAGGGAGTGTGCATTTGCATCAGAGCTGTGCACACATGGAGAGCAGCAGAAGGGCCCGGGAGAAAGCCATCCCCTTAGCCACCTTGGTGATGCTTGCCCACCTTCCTTCCTGAGTTCTCGGCTGTTAACATTGGGCCTGTCCATGTAGGAAATGAAGCTTGCCGAGGATAATTAATTACACAGAATGTAACTCCAAGCTGCACAGAGCTAGGTTCGCTTGCACGCTTCTTGGTTGTCATGTGTTAAGGAAGCCCCAGGAGACCATTAGGACAAAGCCTTCTGGACAACTTGAATGCAACCAGCAGGCACAGGCCAGTGTGGGCCTAGCAAGCTGACATATCTTTCCCAGGACCTCACTTATCCTCACTGGGTAACCATACTGGGTGCTTCAACCTGCCTTTCTGAACTTCCTCCATGTAATAAAGCATCTCCCTTGTATTAGTTTCCTATTGCTATTATCCCAGACAGAATGGCTTAAAGCAGCACAAATTGGTTTTCCTCTAGAAATTTAAAACAGGACAGTGGTTGGAGCTGAGAATTTGTGCTCCTTCTGGGAAAGAGAGGGTGTCTGTGCCCTGGCCTTTCCCAGCTCCAGGAGGCTGCCCACACCCCAGGGCTCTTCCTTCTTTCAAAGACATCAAACTCAGTCCTCATCCTGCCCTATCTGTTTCTCTCTTTTAATTTCTTTTTCCAGTTTCCCCAGGGTCCTTATGATTCCATTCCCTAGCTGTCCAGATAACCCAGGATAGTCTCCTTTCCTGAGCACCAACAAATCAGCCACCTTAATCCCACATGTAGTCATAATTCTCCTTTGCCATTTAACTGAGCACATTCATAGGTTGAAGGTCGGAATACAGACATTGTTGGCCATGGGTGGGGGCATTATTCTGACCCCACACCAGCAGATTCTGTTTCTATAACAATCAGCTTCACTCCTGTCTCTTTATCTTCTCTGAGTTCTAAAACATGAGTGCTACATACATGCACAGATGCTCGGACTTCTGAGCAACCTATCACCGGACAAGGTGAAAAAGGAGGGAGAACATGGACATTTATTGAGCACCTAGTGTATACTGGGCATGATGTTTCATACCTAAAAAACCTGTTCTTAACACACAGGACCCTGAGGGCAAGGAATGGGATCACTACATTCACAGGAGAAAACCAAGGTCCAGGCATTTAATTAAATGGCTAGTAAGTGTGGGGTTGGACACCACATACCTGTGCCTCAGAGCCGGTGCTGTCCCTAGCCTGTGTCCTTTCCCACCTGGCATCCCCTTGCCTATGCACACTCATGGTGGCTTTTCAAAATGCAAATATAAGGACAAGAAGATTTTTCCTTTATTCTAATTTTCCCTCACTGTATTTTTGATTTTAAAACTATTTTTAGTTTAGAGAACACCGGCCATTGGAAAGAAGGATTGTTAGTGTCTGAGACCACACACCTCAGCTGGAATCTGCCTCTGCTGCTCACACCTCAGTCGCTCAGTAGCCCCTGGGCTGATTTATAAAATGAGGGCTGGGGTCAAGCACTTGGAGCCCTTCTTAAGATTAAAGTAACGTCAAGTGTCTGACACAGGGCCTAATTCACAGTTGGTGCTTATTTTCTCATTTCCTCTTTGTGATGCCACCCCGTTGCTCGGCATGGGCATGGCTCATGTACTCAGATCCCCACTTCCCTCCTCTGGCTCCCATTCTCTCCTGGACTGTTGGTCATCTCCACCCAATGTGTTGCCACAACCTCCAAATCAGTCTCTGCACAGCTGACCCCCCTACTCCCATGTGCACCCTGCTCCTGTTCCCTTTGTTTCTGTTCATGACAATCATCCAGGCAGCAAGTGAAGAGTCTTCTTAGATCTTTTATCCTCTACAGCTCAGTTACCGTGTTTGATGGTCCCATCCCCAGCTCTCCCCCTCTATCTGTGCAGGTTTTTTCATCACATAGGGTACCCACTCACTCCTGTGGCCTTTATCCCATGTCTCTGCCCTGACTTCACACCATTTCCACATCCAAAAGGTCACATCCTTAGCCTAGTTCTCAAAACATTTTGCCAACTCAAGAAACTTTCCTTCTACTCCCTTGATACAGTACATTCTAAACTCCAGCCAAATTATCAGAGACCCACTGCTTTCCTCTCATTCCTCCATGGCTGCCTAGTTCCAGGCTTTTTATGCTCTCTTTCTTCCACCTAGATGGCCAGATGTCTTACAGCAACATGTCTAAGAGTATCCCTTCCCTGAGCCCCAGAATCCTGCAAGCAAATGTCACCTCTAACAAGTCTTTTCTGTGCTTGTTAGAGCCCAAATGAGCCAACTGACTGCTTGTCTTCGTAGCTGACACTCCTAGGTCTTGAATATAAAGTTAGCTAATTATGACACTATTCCAAATTTAGTTCTCCATGCTTTGTTTGAAATCCAAGCATGAAGTCTGACTTTCAGTTGTACATTCACAGAGCAAAAAATCTCTTACCATGGACACCTGGCCCATGCCTGTCCCGGTGAGGATGGCCCTTTGTAAGTCAGGGACATGCACCAGCACCCACCTCAGCCCAATGAGGAAAGTATTGATCGTCCCTGAGAGAGAGCTGGGGAAGAGCTGCATTAAACCTTCTGCCCACTCCCAACTCACCTGTAAGTCCACCTGCTCTTCAGGGACACACAGGTATAGAAACAAAAGAAGCAACTCCCAGCTCCGCTGTAGAGCCTAAAAAATGAGATGAAGGTTCTGATGAGATGGCGAACCCTGCAGTTTCTCTCGTCTCCAGAAGCTCACAGGTTCCATGTGTACACCTTAGCGAAACCTCTGCAACAGCAGGGTTTTGCAGGCCATCCCTGTGCCCCCCACCTCTGAACTGGCTGAGGATAAAATGCTCACTTCTCTTTCTAATGAGAAATCCCAGCCTTAAACCTCTTGCATGGGTTTCTCTGTCTTCCTGCTGAAAGTCAACTAACACTCATTTCTTATCCTGCCCCCGAATCAGTGAATAGAATAAATTTGGCTCTATCTTGAGAACTAAGTAGAAGGTGGAAGGAGAAATTTTGACTTTTGAAGCCTATGTCAATAAGCTAAATCCATAAATTTAAGAGAAAATACAACCTTTTCTATCATTTCATTGTTTTCTCAAGTTATATCTGTACCACTGTATATTTAATTCAACCCCTGCTTTTGCTACCCTCCTTCATTGCAAACCAACCTGTTCATCTCCTTAAAAATGTAGCCACTTCTGACAAATTCCAAGGATGATAGATCTAAACCAACACAAGAACCCTGTCATTTATTCTAGAAGGGATTCACCCAAAATCTTGGTTTACTTCAAACTCTATCATTTGGTTCAGTTCAGTTGCTACTGACTCTCCTGACTTAAACTATCTTGCAAAACAAGATAGTTTAAGATTTCAAGTCTGAAATCCCTTGTCACTTACTTTTAGAATTATTAGTATCATCAAAAGAATTATCAGAATTCTCCATATGTGCCATATAAGGAACTAGTAGTTCTTCATTCTCATGAGTGATAGTGTTTGTTCTGGGGTTATTTCCCAAGGAACGTCTGCCTGATGCCATGGAAAAGCTCTTCTTCATCTGCAGCTCTCCTCCATTGATGGATCTGTCACACACCCATCTTCAGGGGGGGATGGATGAGAAATGGGGGTTTCCCTTGGAGCATTCTAAATGCTGGGGAAGAGAAAACCAAATACTCCAGGACTCTGGATAAGCTTTTACAGGACACTCCTGGAGACTTTCAAGAGTCCTTCTCATTTGTAACTCAAGTAGAGAATACCCATGCTGTGTGGTTAATGTACCCCAAATGTCATGCCACCCTAAAAATGAAGTCACCTGAATTGCAGAGTCGTTGAGAAGGAAAGGCCCAAAACCTCTGAACTTCTACAGAACACTGAGAGAGAAGCGATAGGCTCAGATGCTTCCCAGGATACCTTGCACCTAAGAAAAGGAAAGCAGGATTATTGGGAGCCTTGCTTTATTTTGGGGAGCCTTGTGGATGAGGCACAGGAGTATGTGAAGTTCCTGAAGGAACAGTCAGCAAGCAAGGGGTGACAGCCAGGGACTAAAGGAAGGGGAAGGAACAGTCAAAGTAGGGGTACAGGTGGGGCATCCATCACTAAGTAAAAGATCACCCCCAAGTGTGATAACTTAAAGCAACACACACCTATGGTCTAGTAGGCTGTGTGGGTCAGGAGTTCAGAACTGATGCAGCCCCCTGGCCCTGGTCTAGACATCCCGCAAGACTGCAGTCAGGTGTCTTCAGGAATCTCAGCCATCAGAAAGCTTAGCTGGATTTTCAAACTCCTGGAGTTCGAGAGACTTCACTTCTTTAATGACTGCTGGCCAGTGACGACAATTCTGTCACACAAGGCTCTCCACAGGTCTCCTCAGCTGCCCTTATGACACCACAGCTGACTTCTCTCCCAGCAAGTGATTTCAAAGCATCAATGAGAAGAGAAGAAGACGCAGGTGTCAGAAATTTCACAGCATCACTTCCACCTTATTCTCTTCATTAGAAATGAGTCCTAAGTTCAGCCCCCACTCTCTTTAGGGCAGAGCCTCAAAGAATGTTTTCATAGTTTACACTTCTACAGAATGGCTGGCTGGCCAGGAATGGGGTAATGGCAGGGAATTTTGTCAAGTATATTACTTGGCCACTGTTTTACATGCAACACAGGTGGTTTCAAACAGCTATGTCAAGTAACCCACTCTTCAGACAGACCGATATTCCAGTTCCCACAGTCTCTGTCTTGGCATCAAAACATCCTGTAGTTTCCTTATGTTCAGTTACTGGAAGGCAGTGCAAGTAACCCAAGACAAAAGTCATGCTGTGCGGGTCCCTGGTGCAGGGCTGCATCTGCCCTCACCGTCCTCTGACCGCCTCCAGGCTGCTCCACTGTGGAAGTGAAAATGTGCTGAACAATTTGCGTACTCCCCCCATATTAAAGTAATAGCATTTTGAAGCAAGAGATAACTTTGTCACTGCGAAGGCTTCCTCAGTCTAGCTCAGATAAAAATAAGCAAAGCTGCTTTTAGAAGCTTTGTATACTTTCTCTCCTCTGACAGCCTTCAAGTGGCAGCGTATGATTTGGTCCCCAAGACATACAAAGTGTTTTAATTAAAGGTTGTCTAAAAATACAGAACATTTCCACAACCACATCTGCCATTAACTCTCCTGACATTCTGGCGGTATTAAGTCCCGGAAAATTCTTTGCATATTACAAAGAACCCATGTGTGCCTCTCTGCTGTCTGTCTGCTCCAACCCAGCCACCAAACGTGTCTGCAGTTAGTGACCGCAGTAATTACAGGCACTGCAGGGTCCACAGCAATTTGTTCTTACAACTTGAGAAACAAGTACTGAGATTTTGTGGCATTTTGCTGAGTTTCTTTACTTAAATATTCTGTATGAAGTAGTGGTGGTAAGTGTCCACTAAACAGACCCCAGGATGGATTTTTTTTCCAGTTGATTACCCTCCCTTTCTGTGACCTTGAGCAATTCAACTAATCCATATGGGCCTGAGTTTTCCTTTTTTTTTTTTTTTTAATTTTTCTTTCCTACTGGGCAATGAAAATGTGCCAAGGACCATGGAAAGTGCTTTAGTTCCATGATAATTCCCAGGCCTAATATGCCCATTTTATGTCCCCTCCACTGTAGTTGTTGATGTTCTATGTGATGGTGAAGGAAGACTTACCCTTGAGAGGCAAGCGAAGGTAGAGATAAAAGTACATGTGCTGGAAAGAGTGCCTAGACTGAGCTGCTGCCTCCATCCTTTACCAGCTGAGTGATCGTGGGCTGATGAGCAAACTTCTCTGTGCCTCAGTTTCTCCCATCAATAGAATTTGGGTAAGAATGGTACCTACTTTAGAGGCTCATTAACATGAATTATATAAGTTAAAGGACCTAGAACTGTGCTCAGTACATAATAACTTTGGCCCAACAGTAATAAATCTGGTATGAGCTTGTGCCAGACCTACACTTGACAGAGACATGGAGATTTAGATCATCAGTCAAGAGAGAGACAAAGGGTGTTTTTGAAGAATGGCCTCTGCCCAGATGTGGCTTTAGAGACTCCAGATGTGACTAGACTCCTGCAAGACAAAGTGTAGTCTAGAGATACCTCAGTCCTTATTTGGGCACCAATTAATGGAAAGTAGCCAGGCTGTGTGGTTCCCTGGGACAGGACTATTCGTGCATTATGCCTTCAACTCAAAACTCTTTGCTGCAGATGAGATGCTGCCATCCATACTCCCAGGGCCACTGGGGCAGCCCATGAGTTCTGGTCTTTAATAGTCAAAGGTCCCACACCCGTGAATCTACTTGATATATCTTTTCAGAGGTCACACAGAGATAATATTTCATTCATTCATCAGAACCTGGAGAGTGAACTGAGCACAGATTACTAAAGAAAAGCAAGCAAAGGAGAAGGAGACTACCGCTCCTAGAGGACGACATGATGGCCAGGGTGATGAAGCTAGAGCCGGGATCCACAGAACAGGGCCCTGAGCAAGGGGGTGATCAGGCTGACAGGAGAGACAGCTCCAGAGGAGAATTCAGAGGCAAGTCTGTGTCATGGGTGCAGCTGTTGTCCATGCAGAGAAGAGAATTCTCAGTAAGTGTTACCTATTAACCATGTCCTCCTCCTTCCTCCAACCCTCCCTTGGCTATTTTTCCAGAAACTGAGTAATGACTGGGAGTGTTTTTTAATTATCTTATCCTGAGAGACCTTCAATTCATTTCACTGATACTCTGCAAAGATGGGGTCATGTTGGGCCTCAGTTATTATTAGACTCTTAGACTCTAGACAGAGCACACCCTGGTTTCCTTGGACTCTCAGCCCTGGGATTTCACAGTTCTAGACTAATTTTATTTAAATAATAGTGTTTGTGCCAAGTTTTTTTTACCTTCAGGACAGACCTCACCACAACACAAGGAATAGCCCAGAAGACAGCAAGCAGGATAGAGTAACAAGAGCTGCCAGAATTCAGGGTACCCCACACTTTTGGGGCCCCCATATACTTAGTGGGTATTTCTCATACTTGGTGAGAGTCCTCTACACTTGGTGGGGCTCCCCTACACTTTGTAGGGTTGGTGTTGCTAGTGGTGATGCATGCTGAGGGGCTTTAGGAAGTAAGGACTCCACACCTGTGGGTTTACTGATGGCAGTGTTGGGGTGACCAGTGCAGAAGCAATTTGAATGGGTTTGAGAGTCAAGGGGAAATGGGGAGAGGGGTAAAAGAAACACTACACTTGGTAGAGGTCTCTTACACTTTGTGACAGTCCCCTATACATGGTAGAGTTCCTCTGTATTTGATGAGTATCTCTAACACTTGGAGAGGATCCTCTGCACTTACTGGGAGTCGCCTATACTTGTAGACCTTCAGTACACTTGATATGGATCTATTATACTTGTAGGACTCCCCTATACTTGGTGAGGATTCCCTACCCTTGAGGAGCTCCCTTACACTTGGTGACATTCCCCTATATTTGGTGGCACTCCTCTACACTTGGTGAGACTCTTCTACATTTGTATGGCTCCCTACACTTGGTGAGGCTCCTCTACACTTGTGGCACTCCAGCAAACCCACATGGGTCCAGAACCAATTGGGTTCTCCTCATTTCCTCTTATAATCAATCTACATTTTACATTCCCAGGCCAAAAAACGATGACTGTTTTTCAGAATTCTCCTGCCACAACACCAGGTCATTTGTAGGCCACAAAGCACACCATTAGATTAAAAATATCTGGGAAGAGCTGGGCAAGGGAACCTGCATTCTTCTGTAACTCAGAAAGGAGTAAAGGGCCTCTGTTCTTCCACAAGCAAATGTTTCACCACCCACCCCCATCTATCCTTGACTTGCTTCCGCACTGGTCACCCCAACACTGCCATCAGTAAGCCAACAGGGTAGAGTCCTCACCTCCTAAAGCCCCTCAGCACACTTCAGAGCTAGCAGCACCCACCCTCCACAGCTGGGGTGGGCCATGCCAGCTGCCTAGTTGTGGAGACCCTCATTCTGTAGCTGTGCCTCCCCCTAACCTGCCAGTTCTCTTCATTCTCAGACCTCGGTGGATCTTCACTACCTGCTGTCCCTGGGCAGTCTCAATGCACACGGCTTCACCACCATCCAAAATGTCACAGTAACCAACAGAGTGAAAAGAAAACCCATGAAATGGAAAAGAATTTTAGGCAACAATCCCTCAGACAAAGGACTTATATATCCAGAACATATAAAGAACTGAAAAATATCAAGCCCCCAAATTCAAAGACTCTCTCCAAAAATGGGCATCTGAGATGAACACACAGTTCTCAGATGGAGATATACAAATGGCAAATAAATATATGAAGAAATGTTCACCATCACCAGTCATTTGAGAAATGCAAATTAAAACAGCATTGAGATTTCATCTCACCCCAGAAAGAATGGCTGCCATCAAGAAATCAACTGATAACAAATGTTGGTGAGGATGCGGGGAAAAAGGAACACTGCTCCACTGTTGGTGGGAGTGCAGACTGGTGCAACCACTGTGGAAATCAGCATGGATATTCCTCAAAAAATGAGGATTGGAAGTTCCATTCAATCCAGCTAGTCCCCTCCTGGGTATTTTCCCAGAAAATTTGAAAAGGTCATGTCACAGTGACATATGTGCACCCATGTTCATAGCAGCACAATTTATGATAGCTAAATTTTAGAAACAACCAAAATGCCCATCAACTGCAGAGTGTTTGAAAAAAAATGTGTTATTTTTATACAATGGAATACTATTCAGCTATAAAAAAGGAAGATCTTGAGGCCTTTATAGATTTACCTACACTTGGTGAAATGGTAAAGAGGAAACTTAAGAATATCCTCATTAGTGAAATAAATAAGACTCACAGTAGTAAATATCACATTTTCTCTCTAGTGTAAAAAAATAAGAACAACTGACAGAATAATGGTATCTAAAAAAGTATAATAGATATAAAAGTATAATAGATATTGTAAAAGTGAAAGGGAAGAAAAGTGCTCTAAAGGATATAATGGTATGTATAGTGTATAAGATAGATGGCCATATTACTGAGCTCTTGTTAGATCATTGAACAGAAGAGTTTGTGCTGTCAGTGTTTGAGTGTCTAGCCACTTTTTTATGCTTTGATTTTGTAACTTTAACAACTATTGTTAAGGTGACAATATGTAATGTATCAACTAGCAATTTTATAAAGTTAATTTTTTTTGAATTCTGTATTCTACTTTTTTTCTCATTTTTTCTACTTTGTCTTTTAAAATTTTCTTTTTTCTCTGAAAATAAAAGAAGTCACAGCACTTCCCAGAGCTTAAATGTCCCTAATTACACACTTCAGATCTCCACTTTACTATCTCAAAGAGTATTCCTATTCCCTCTCTCCAATACTGAGTGTGTCATCAGCCCTTCAAAAGCAGTTCTCTGCCAATATTCCTTTCCTTATTAAACACCAAAAATAAGACTAATGATAGCAAATACTCACTCTGCTTACCATAGCCCCAGCACTGTGCTCCATACATTACAAATGACTTCTATAAATCTCTTACTTTGCACAAAACTTCAAAGGATTGGTACTATACTGCCTCTATATTACAAGTAAATGAAGGAACTGAGAAGCGAGGCTACTTCCTGGAGGCACTCTCTTCACAAACGCTTTCACAGTTGACACAGTCGTAAGCCTAAACCCGGGGACATCACTTACACTTCCCCTTCGTAACCCCCAACCATGTTCCATACATAACCAAGCTCTATTAGCCTTTGTTTATAAATAGGTGTTGGTTCTCCTCACGCTGCTAACTGAGTAAATGCCTATTTCAGCTTTATTCTCTTGCTGGGTTACTTACTTACAATGTCCTGTCCATATTCCTCTATTATCTCCTGTCCATTTCTAGCATGTTCCCTACTGCAGCCAAAATGAACCTTTTAAAATGCTAATCTGATCACATAAACTTTTCACCATTTCTATAGCTTTTAGAACAAGGAGCAAGTTCTCATTGATGGCCTCAAGGCTTTTCAAGGTCCACCTCCCTCCCCTCTAGCTCATCGGTATGACTCACACACTTTGTGTCCCTACCTATTCTATGGGCTCCAGTCACACTGTTCACAATGTCCAATTACCCCGATTGTCTTTCTACCTCTTCCCTCTACCCATGCTCTTCCATTTGTCCAGAATGTTCCTTATCCCCTCACCCTACTTAACACCTACTTATTCATCAGATCCCAGACTGCCTTGTTTCATCAAGACTCTATGCTCCAGAATGATGTACTCTTTTCTTCACAGAACCAATCACACTTAGTAATCGTACAGGCAGCTAAACAACTGTTTACTTGACATTCACTTCTTCACCAGTGGCAAGTCCCTTGAAAGCACCAACCATGTCTGTTTTGTTCACAATGGCACCCTCCTTTAACCAGCAAAAGACCAGGAAAGTAACTGGCCCCTAATGATGTCTGTTGAGTGGATGAATGGCTATGTGAGTGGATGGATGAATGGAAGGATAGATGGATGGATGAAGGGAGGGAGGGAGTGAGGGATGGGTGCATGGATGGATACCGAATGTATTCATCTTCTTTTATTTTCCACATTCACCTGAAAGATAACCCTTTTTTTCCTTTTAATTCACGTGAAAGATGACACTTTTTTTTTCCTTTGCACACTGAGCCAACACTTCAGTATGTTGTGTAGATGTTAAGCACCAAAAGTCAAGGGATTCCTATAAACCTAGAAAGAGATCAGCTGCCAGATTCACGATAGCAATGAATAAAGCTGCAGAGGATCATTACAGGAAACAGTGCAAAGAGGACTAGCATGATGCCTGCAAAATTGCTTCCAGTCACAGTCTTGTCACACCTTACCCACATGATCTGAAAGAAATCTCTTTGATTTCTTATTTTTCTTAATGTTACTTTTTGAAAAGAAAAAATTGGAGACATAATACTGTCTTTATCTCTCAAAATTCCTGCCTGTTCATTAATATTTCAGTGTTTTTCAATTTGAATTCTTCTCATAGAGGATTTCATATCAAATACAAACAAGAGTTTTAAAATTAGAAAATTCATATAAGAAATAGGCATGATTTTTAAAGTTTATTTGGCATTGTTGTGAAACTTGATCCAGTATCTTGTTGCATCTTAATATGGCAATTTAAATGTCACATTCCTCTTACCATTTTTGGTCATTTATTTTTCTTTACGGAGTTTAATATGGATGTTATGGTTTATATCTAGATGTCCCCCAAAGCCTTATGTGCTCATAGGGAGGAGATAATTAGATCATGAAGGTGTGGTACTCATCAGTGGATTAGTCCACTGGTAAATGTATAGCTAAATGTGATGCTGAGAGGTACAGTCTGGTTGGAGGAGGTGGTCACTGTGGGAATGGCTGATGGGTCTATTTCCCTCCTCCTCCCTTGATCTCTCTCTGCTTCCTTCCTGCCATGCTATGACCTCTTTCCCCTCTGCCAGGCCATCTGCCATGCAGCCCTGCTGTGGAGCCAGATCACTATGGACTAAAACTTCTACAAATTGTGAGCCAAAATAAACCTCTCCCTTCTTAAATTGTAGATGTTGAGTATTGTGTCCCTGCAACAAGAAAGTGAGACAGTAGAAAAATCATATTATTCAACTATTAGAATTACTATCTTCTATTTATCATAAAATGCTGCTGGGTAAAGTTATTTTAGGCCTGCAGTTTGTGGCTGCAGCATACTGTGTATCAATCATCAATGCACACTTTCTAAAAAATATTAATAAACTATAAGCACCACAAATTGAGCTTTATCTTATTTTAATTATCACTGAATTCTGTTTGTTCACTTCTCAAAGACTACCTCTGGAAGGGAAGCAAAGTAAACTTCAGACCTGTGTGGAGTCTAATTACAGTAAGTAGAGGGGATGAGTTGGAGAAAGACCCGAATCACCACGGGACTTGAGTTCACTTCCCGCTGAAGTGTAAATAAACATATCCACTTTGCTGTTAATAAAAACAATGGCAGAGCAATAAAAAGCTTAGCTGACATGAATAAAGATGAAGTTATGAATACTCAACTGCAAAATGCACCAACAAAGACAGGCAGAGCAGGAATATGTTATGATAGGCTGAGGGCACGTGAATTTCCACTGGGAGAAAGGATAGGGCTTAAACTCCATCTCAACCCAGACTTGTAGGTGTAATTTAGAGTTGGCATTTTCAAGTGCCAGAGGAAAGGAACACTCACGAACAGCACATTCAGTGTGTGCCATGGTGGGGGGACATGTATTGAGGAAGAATTCAAACAATTTAAAGAAAATGATTAAAACAATTTAAATGCAGCCCTCTTCCATAGAACGGTTAACTTCAAAGGCACCTACTTTCAAAACCTGTTTTAAAGTGTTTACAGCCACAAAGCAAACAGGATTTTATCCAAATCAGGTGGGAACCATATTTTGGTTAGGGCCCAGACAGCTTGCAGATTAGGAATAGGTTTATTTGCATCAGCTGGAGATGTTGGGCAATGCTCTTCCCCACTTTGGGATCCTGTTTTCCCAGTGATATGCTTTGTTTTAAGATGGAAGACTCTGGAATTCCTTTAGCTGTAATATTCTAGCAATGCTGGGCGGTGGTCTTCATGGTTTCATGGAAGCTGAGCAGAAACTTTTCTGCCTCTGAATTTTCATGAATGATGATTTGCCTTCTGATTTGCATATAAGTATCTTGTAGGTTTGTCAAATGATTCCAGACAACTTGATCTACTCTATGATGACATTCAATATTCAGTAAGCACTTATTGAGTGCCACATAACTGTCTCCAATGAGTATCAAAGACTACCAGACTGAAAGCCAAGCTCCTGAGATGGTAAATCATATTCCCCATCTGCAAACTATAGCCATCTATATTTCAGAGTTTCCTGTTTTGGTTTCCCTAACATAAATCTGTGTAACAAAAATAAAGTGTACTACCGTCTACATCTTTGTCATGGCATGAAACTGGACAGATTAAGAGAAAATACTGGGAATGGTCAACTATACAAAATAAACTGTGTGACACACCTGAAACCTTCCTTGCCTGGCCTGACAGTAGGTCTGGGAGATAATTACACCTCCCCACCTATGCCAAGGTAAAGAAAACAGGTTCAAGAAGATGTCTTAATGCCTGCCAATTAAGAAATAAGTGCATTAGGATGCTGGGAAATACAAAACAAATATGTGTTTCAAGTATTAACGTAACAGAAAATGTCCCCCTCCCCAGCCAGTATACTTCAGTTTGTTATTTGCCCAGCTAATAGTGCCTCTTCCAGTTCCAGTTGCTTCTGTCTCTCAGAAGTGGTTGATCACTGTGATGCATAGCTGGTCACTATGACACACATTGTATGAAACAATCCCCAATTGACAAGCCAGTCTTCCTCTGTACTTCCTGATTGCTTATCTCATCTAAGCCCTAGACCACCAGAGATCAGGGCCTGATGTTCTGAGAATAATGTCGACCAGTGTCAGTCAATGTAAATAAATCTGATTCTAAATCCTGCATGTGATTTCAGTACTTCTACTTGCTGGAACATTAACCCCAAATCTCAGGAATGGATTTGCAAGGAAGCTGTGTCTAGATGACTACTTCTATGTACAATGATATAAGTAAGTGATAATAAAGATTTACTTATTCAAAGATAATTAATGATTCTCCCAAGTCACACTGGAGTCATAAGCTAATACAAAAGGTTACTTAAATAGTTCCATGTGTACTCTGTATTTATGTAATAATAAAACAAATGCTTCCTAGTGTGGATATTACATACAAACTAGAGTATCACTGCAGCAGTGCCCTAAACATGACCCCTACCTTCTGGCACATAAAAGAGAACAGATACTGACACAATAAAGTATTCTAGACATCTGGTTTTTAAGTGGCAGAATAATAATAATCCTGTCTCTTTTATCTCTTTGAAGTCACCCCAAAAGAACAAATCCAGTTTAAAGATAACTGCGAAGTCCAGAGTTTACACACACACACACACACACACACACACACACACAAACACACAGACCATATTTGCAGGAAATAATTTATTACTGAGGAATAACAATCCGCAGTATAAGCAGCCCTATTTCTGCCAAGCTCTATTAAAAAAAATAGAAATTTGAATCCTAGAAGAATTCATCCACATTAAAAAAAAAAAAAAAAACCACTGGGTAATGCAAAACAAGGGAGAAATCTCTCCCCAACCTGATGCACAGATCTGATCCTCAGTCAACAAAATTTCCTAAAAATAATTGTTCCAGGAAACAATCATCATATTCAAAACTGAGTAGAAATTTTTAGGAAAAGATTTATTCAAAAGTACCACAATGGTACAATCACTATGTGCCAATAGTACAATCACTATGGAAATCAGTATGGAGCTTTCTCAACAAACTAAAACCAGATATTCCACTCAACACAACTCTTTCCTTCCTAGGTATCTTTCCAAAAGAGTTAAAGACATCGTACAGTGACACAAGCATACCCATGTTTACAGCAGCACAATTAACAACAGCTAAAACTTTGAAGCAGTCTACATGTTCATCAATAGATGAATGGATAAAGAAAGTGTGTGTTTATACACAATGAAGAACTACTTTGCCATAAAGAAGGGTAAATTTGAGTCATTTGTAGAAACATGGATACACTGAGACAATATTGTTAAGTGAAATAATCAGACACAGAAGCTTAAATATTTTATGGATTATTTTATATGAGGAACTCAAAGCGTGTTATGACTTGTGTCTAGATGTTCCCCCCAAAACCTCATGGCCTCATAGATGAGGCTTTTTCAGAGATGTCTGGCTCTAGAATGTGTGATGCTGGCATTAAGGCTGTGTAATTACTAAATTAACCACTGAGTGGTTTGGCAGCCGCTCTAGATAGAATATAAAAGGGGCAGAAGAAGTTGCTATTCTTGCTTGTGGTGGGTCACTTGCTTGTTTTTGCTGTCTTCTGCCTGCCATAAACTGTTTCTCCTCTGCAGTGCCTTTCTGCTGTCCTGCTCTGCCTTGGAACCAGGTGACCATGGACTGAAACCTTTATAAACTGTGAGCCAAATAAACATTTCCTCCTTTAACTTTAAGTGTTAGGTATTTTGTCTTAAATAAAAATATTAGACAATAAATAAATTTTAAAAAAATAGAAGAATGAAAAACAAGGAAATAATAAATTTCTTCCAAATAAGAAAGGGATCAACACGTGTAGGGAGGGGAAAGAGAGAGAAGGGAAAGGAGATATCAAACAATAAAGGTGTGTTATGTACACATACCAACTCCCAGTGATGAGCACAATCATTATGTACTGCTAATGTGTACTGATAAAAATTTAGAAAATAAAGGTGTCACAAGTGATAAAAAAATTAGGAAGACAAGTGACAAATAAAGCTTATTAGAAAAAATTTCATGAGCAGATGAAAACTGTTATCAAATATATTACCATGAAGTTTTAAAACTTAAAATAATAATTATAAAACAGCAACACAAAGCATAAACAAAGGACAAGAAAAGCTATGAGAAAATTACCTGATGAAACGATATATTAGCTGCTAGAATTCAAGAGAGAAGTAAAACATCAATTGCTATTATAAAGTTTCCATGTGAATTTTGAGGGGAAATAATTTAGATTAAAGCAATGTACAAGAATAATAAAAATATATGCCTCCCAGAAACATATATGTAAATTTTTATAACAGCATTATTTCTAAAAGCCAAAAAATGTAAATAACTCAACCTCTGTCTGATAGATTGAAAATAAACAAAATGTATCCATATATATATGAATATTATTCAGTCATAAAAAGAATTACTGATACATCTAGAAAAGAGATGAATCTTCAAAACATTTGCTAATGTTTAAAAGAAGACAACATAGAAAGCAAAATTATTATATTGTTTCATTTATACAGAGTATCCAGAATAGGGGAAGACAGAAAGAAATTGGTTTTGTCTAGGGCTAGAGATTATAAGGCAAATGGAGAGTGGTTGGTAATGGGTGTGGGATTTCCTTTTGAGATGACAAAAATGTTCTAAAATT
The DNA here is from genome assembly GCA_004027455.1 of Hydrochoerus hydrochaeris. Lineage (NCBI taxonomy): Eukaryota > Metazoa > Chordata > Mammalia > Rodentia > Hydrochaeridae > Hydrochoerus > Hydrochoerus hydrochaeris. The sequence goes on from PVLA01002832.1 coordinate 177,786, forward strand.
GATTGCACTGGTGGTTACACAACTCAGTGACTACATTAAAACCATGGAATCACATAGTACAGTATGTGAATTGTATTTCAGTAAAGCTGTTTAATGATTTACCATTTTTATTATATAAGTAATACACTGAATCATATGTTTATCTTCAACCCTCTTGGTCCCTTGTCTCATAATGACCATTACAAAAATGTAAAGCCAAGCTAACAGGGGCCAGAATTCAGTCCTGGGCCCTGAACATGTGGGGGTTGAATCCCAGTGCATAGGAAAGCCTTGGAACCTCGCTCCCAGGTGATAAGACCACACCCCACATCTGAAATCACTGGAGGATGAATGGGAAGTCCCAGTGGGCCTAACTGGCCCAAGCCCAGCAAACTCCAAGCAGCTAGCAGGTCCCTGCAGTCTTCCCTGGGAGCCAAAAGTGGGCCAGGTAATTCCCAGCACACAAGGGAAGCTTTGAAATGTCATTCAAAACCCAGAAATATAGGAAAATGACAAAATGAAAGAACAAACGCAATCTCAAACTTCCAGCCCATACCCAAGCAAGCCTAGGAGACATGAACACATGAAAATATAAGCCATACACCTAAAATTCCTGAAACAATAACAACTGAAGTAAAGAAACAACTCTGCAAAGCTGTAAAAGAACTCATATCAGAGATAGTCTCCCAAGTAAAAGAAGAAATGATAAATCCAATGAAAGAAATACTGAACTCATCTAAAGAAGACATAGTTAAAAAATTAGAGGAACAATGCAAAAAGATGGAAACCTTGAATGAACAATATAAGAAACGAACAGAATGCATGAAGTAGATGCAAAGAGATATACAGGAAATCAAAGGTTTCATCAAAAGTTGGCAAAACTGCCTCAATGAAAGTGAAGATAGACTTTCAGACCTCAAAGACAAGATTGAAGCTAGTGAACAGAAAAGGAAAAATCTTTTAAAAATAACAATTCAATAGCTACAAGATGATGCAAAGAAGAACAACGTAAGACTGATAGGTATAAACGAAAAAGATGATGACATCACAAATGATATCAAGAGGCTATTTACAGAAATAAAGCTGAAAATTTCCAAAAGATGAGAATGGAAACTGACTTACAGATCAGTGAAGCATATAGAATTCCAAATAACCATAACCAAAATAAAACTACACCTAGACATATAATAATAATCAATATCCCATAAATCCAACATAAGAACAAAATATTAAAAACCACTAGAGAGGAGAGACAGATCACCTACAAAGAAAAGCCTATCAGTATCACAACAGATTTCTCCACTCAAACAATGAAGTCAAGAAGAACATGGAGTGAAGTATTTCAGATCCTAAAGGAAAACAACTTCCAACCTTGTGAAAATACTGAAAAACATTCTAGACATAGGAAAAAATCACTAAGCAAGGCAAACAATTAAACAGAGTGGAAAGGTAAAAAATCAACAGCAGAAAGATAACATGTCAAAAGTAAACCAATATATATCACTTACAACCATTAATCTAAATGGTCTCAATTCACCAATTAGAAGAAACAGACTAGCAGAATGGATCAATAAACAACATCCAACCATATGCTATATACAGGAAACCCATCTAACCCAAAAGGAAACTCATAGACTAAAATTCAAAGAATGGAAAACAATACTCCATGCAACAGGATCCAAAAAAAAGAAAAAGCAGGGGTAGCTATTCTGTTTGCAGACAATGTGAACTTCAAACCAAGAATGATCCAAAGAGATAAAGAAGGCCACTACATACTAGTTAGGGAAAAATTTCAAGAGGAAGAGATAACAATATTAAATATTTGGGAGCACTCAGCTATACAAAACAAATATTAACAGAAATGAAAAATCAAATAAGCAATAACACAATTATAACATGAGACCTTAACATGCCATTGATAAAAAGAGACAGATCAACTAGACAGAAAATCAGCAAGGAAATAATAGAACTGAATCACACCTGTGAACAAATGGGCTTAGTAGACGTATACAGAGTGTTCCACCCAAGAACATTAGAATATACATTCTTCCCAGCAGCACATGGAATGTTCTCTAAAATAGACCATATACTACCCCACAGAACATACTTAAGTAAATGCAAAAGAATTGAAATTACCTCATGCAGGTTATTGGATCATAGCACCTAAAACTAGAAATTAATGACAAAAGAAACTGCAAAAAACCCACAAACACATGGAAATTGAATAATATAATCCTGAGCAATCAGTGGGTCATAGAGGAAATTAAAGATGAAATTAAACAATATTTAGAGGCAAATGAAAATACAAATACATCTTACTGGAACCTGTGGGATGCAATGAAAGTGGTTCTCAGAGGAAAATTTATTGTGGTGAACTCCCATATCAGGAAAACAGAACGAACACAAATAAACAACCTGATGCTACACCTCAAACATCCAGAAAAAGAAGAGCAAGTCAAACCCAAAGCCAAAAGAAGGGAAGAAACTATAAAGGTCAGAGCAGAAATCAATGCAATAGAGACTAAAAAAACAATATAAAGAATCAATAAATCAAAGAGTTGGTTCTTTGAAAGAATAAATAAAACTGATACGCTGCTAACCAGCTTTATTAAAAACAGGAAAGAAAAAACTCAAATTCATGCAATAAGGAATGAAAAGGGAGAAATCACTACAGACCCCGTGGAAATACAAAGGATCATCAATTCCTATTTTAAAAAACTCTATTCTCATAGGCTTGATAACACAGAAGAAATGGACAGATTTATAAAAACATGAATTACCAAAGATGGGTCAAGAAGATGTAAAACTGCTGAATAACCCAATTTCAATTAACAAAATTGAAAATGTAATTAAATCCTTACCAACAAAGAAAAGCCCAGGTCCAGATGGATTCACTGCGGAATTCTACAAGAAATTCAAAGAAAATTTAATACCGACACTCCTCAAACTCTTCAGTGCAATTGAAAGGGAAATAATTCTCCCTAACTCATTCCTGGAATCAAACTTACCCTAATACCAAAACCTGAGAAAGACCCAACCAAAAAAGAGAACTACAGGCCAATCTCCCTAATGAACATAGATGCAAAAATGCTCAAAAAATTTTGGCAAACAGATGCAGCAAATCATTAAGATCATATGCTGTGACCAACTGGGATTCATCCCAGGAATGTAGGGATAGTTCAACATATGCAAATCCATTAAATATAATCCACCATATCAATAAAGACAAAAATAAGAACAATGTGATCATTTCTATAGATGCAGAAAAAGCTTTTGATAAGGTCCAACACTTTTTCATGATAAAAATCTTACAGAAAATTGGAATAGATGGTCTTTACCTCAATATGATAAAAACCACCTATGACAGACCAACAGCCAGCATCATATTAAATGGCCAAAAACTGAAAGCCTTTACCCTAAAATCAGGAACAAGACAAGGATGTCCATTATCACCACTCCTATTTAATATAGAGCTGGAAATACTAACTAGAGTAATTAGACAACAGAGAGAAATAAAAGCAGTAAGGATAGGAAAAGAAGAAGTTAAATTATAATTATTTGCAGATGACATGATACTCTATATAGAAGACCCCCAAAACTACATTGAAAGACACCTAGGCATAAAAAATAAACTCAGTAATGTAGCTGGATACAAACTGAACACTCAAAAATCAATAGCATTCCTATACACTATCAACAAAACCACTGAGAGAGAAATAAGAGAAGCCACATCCTTCTTAATGAAATCCAACAAAATGAAAATAATTAGGAATTAATTTGCATTAATGCAAAATGAAATACTTAGTAATTAATCTAACAAAAGAAGCTAAAGATCTATTCAGGGAAAATTATATACCTTGAAAATAGAAATTGAAGAGCACCTCAGAAAATGGAAAGACATCCCTTGTTCATAATAGGAAGAACAAACATTATGAAAATGGCCATTCTCCCAAAATTTTTATACAGATCTAATACAATCTCAATCAAAATGCCACTAGCATACTTCACAAATCTAGAGAAATCACTCCGAAAATTCATCTGGAACCAGAAGACACCTAGAATAGCAAAGGCAATTCTGGGCAACAAAGGCAAGGCAGGAGGCATCACAATCCCTGACTTGAAGTTAGACTACAAAACTATGGTAGTAAAATCACCATGGTACTGGAATAAAAACAGACTTCAAGATCAGTGGAATAGATTAGAAGATACAACTACAACTACAAATACACTCAGCCACCTTATCTTTGATAAAGGGGCCAAACACATCCACTGGAAGAAAGATAGTCTCTTCAATAAATGGTGCTGGAAAAATTGGCTCTCTACATACCAAAAACTAAAACTAGACCCATGCCTATCACTGTGTACTAAAGTCTAAATGGATCAAAGATTTGAATATTAAAACAGACACACTAAATTTGTTGGAAGACAAAGTAGGTAGAAATCTTGAAGAAATAGGGATAGGTAGACAATTCATGAACAAGAATCAAACCGCACACAAAATGCTTCACAGAATCAATAAATGGGATTGTGTCCTATTAAAGAGTTTTTGCATGTTGAAAGAAATCTCCAGCATAGTAAAAAAAGAACCCACAAATTGGGGAAAAAATCTTAGTGAACAGTTCCTCAGACAAAGGACTTCTGTCCAGAACATATAAAGAATTATAAAGAATCAGATCCCCAAAATTCCAAGACCCATTCCAAAAATGGGCATCTGAGATGAATACACAGTCCTCAGATGAAGAAGTACAAATGGCAAATAAATACATGAAAAAATGTTCAGCATCATTGGTCATTAGAGAAATGCAAATTAAAACAACACTGAGATTCCATCTCACTCCAGAAAGAATGGCCAGGATCAACAAAACTACCAACAACAAATGCTGGAGAGGCTGTGGGTAAAAAGGAACTCTTCTGCACTGCTGGAGGGAGTGTAGACTGGTGCAACCACTGTGGAGATCAGTCTAGAGATTCCTCAAAGAGCTGGAATTGGAAGTCCTATTTGACCCCGATATTCCACTTCTGGGCATATTCCCAGAAGAACTGAAAACATCATACCACAGTGATATATGTGCACCCATGTTTATAGCAGCACGATTTGTAATAGCCAGATCTTGGAAACAACCTAAATGCCCATCAACTGAGGAATGGATAAAAATATGTGATATTTTTATAGAGTGGAGTACTACTCTGCTATAATGATCTCATTGAGATACTTATAAGCAAATGGATGCAACTCGAGACCATACTCATAAGTGAAATAAATCAAACTCATACGTGTAAATACTGTATAGCCTCTCTAGTGTAAGAAATTTTAGGAGTACATAAGATTAAAAAATCAATAAATACAATGAAAGGATAAAAATCTGCTTAAGGGGAAAAAAATAATATCTCAGGGAAAATGAGGAAAAAGAAAAAGGGAAAAAAATATCTAAAATTATATAAACACACTTAAGACAGCTAAGATGATTATGCTACAAATTCTGTAAGATCATGGACAAAATAGTTAACATTAATAGGACTGGAACAATTGTGCATATTACTGTAAGGTGATCTGAGGAACTCTTGAAGATCATTATGTAAAATAATAACCCTAGTTATGCTCATACCACCTTGTTTTGAAGGCCTATATTTTCAGTATTCTGGGTTCTTTGCTATTGCTGTTTATGTCTTTTTAGTTTCATGTTTTTCTAGGAATTTGTTTTGTTTCGTCTTGTTTGGTTTCATTTTCCCCTCTAATACAGAAAGGATAGGTATACAGGTAGAGACTCATGCATGCGTAGAATTTCTAAACTTTATGAGAATCGATTATATAATGTGTGATGAAATGAACAGCTACTTTGAAGAAAAAGAGACACTAAGGTACCCAGTGCTGATTCCATAGCGTCACGCTGTGAAATCCAGCAATACTATTATTATTTGTTCAGAATGATTTTAGTCCATTTTGTTTTGTTTTGTTTTGTTTTGTTTAATTTCAACATACATGAAGGTATGGACAGCTATTTTGAAAAGAATGAGAGGCATTATGGCAGCCATTGTTGACTCCCCTATTGTCTGGTCTTGGAGACCTAAAAATGCCTTCATCATCCTGTTCTGATCAGTTCTATACTATTTTGTTTTGCATGAATTCACTGTGTGTGAAGATATGAACAACAATTTGGAAGAAAACAAGAGACAATATGATAAACAGTCAAGATCTCTGGTTGTCTGGCTTTGAAATCTGTGTCTCTTACATTGTTTTCTTATGATCTGTTTTGTTCTGTTTTATTCTGTTTAATTCTACCTTCTTTAAAACAAAGTTTTAAAAAATGTAAAGTCCTCAGCAGGGAGTACAGAATGACAGCACTGGACAAAGGTGTGCTGCTTAAGCCCAGCTCCCTTTTAGAGTTCATTCGGCATTGTATGTTCACAATAATTGCAACCAAGTTTTGCAAACTGACATCGAAGAAAATAATAAAAATGATATCTCTGAAAAGTAAGAATAGATTATGCTATGAGCTCATTATTTGTGTAGCCAGTAAAACTCTACCTATTTTTAAATATGCGTAATTTCCAAAACAAAGACATAATAAATGTTTAAGAAGATGACAGTGGTAATTACCCCAATTTGATCATTGCACATTGGAACCAGGTATCAAATTATCATATTATAATCATGTACAATTTTAAATGATAATAATGAATTTCAAATTATAAAAATGCTGTACTTATGTTGGTTTCATCATCCAAATTATCCCTAATAATCATTCAAAAGTTCTTTAAGAAGGAAAATTTGGTATTCTATAGTCTCATCCCTAGTATAGTCTTTATAAAGAAACATAAAACTCCACAACATCAAAAGCCAAGTCTTAACAATCATGCCAGTGACAGAATCTGAAAGGGGCCCCTAATTGCAAGGCAGGGAGACCTACAGAAACTATTTACACCCTCACCTCAGGAAAAGCTAGGCCTTAACTGATGAATTGGCTGAACTTGTTAAAAAAAAAAAATAGATGTGCCGATGTGACATATCTTTCCTCCTGCTATCTGATTCAAATGGACAGCGTCTGTACCACACTAAAATTGGAAAGTGGTAAAGTCACATCTTCAGGGAGGACACTAGAGTGTTGATCACAAGTTGATCACTTGTTATGAACAAGTCCCCACAAAGAGGGTGCCTGGGAAGACAGAAAGAATCCAAAAAGGCCATGCTGGGTGTGGTATTTGGTATATGCCATCTCAGCTCAGCAATAAGAGGATATAAAGAACCATGTTTCAACAAAGTAGAGTTGAATTGCACAAACGAATGGAAGAGGGGTGGGGATAAGTATGGAATGAGTGAAAAATATCCAGAGTAAAAATTCTTACTGAGTATAACAAATGCCAAAACTGATGATTCCAAACATTGAATTGGTAATGTGGAAAATAACTGCAAAATCATTTTCAAACTTAAAAGAAAGTGGTAGATTAAAATGATTAAAGATAAAAACATTGGTATGACATATGTGCAGAGGTTCTTAAATATACTTTAGGACTCTAAAGCAATATACCATAATAAATAAAGATCTACTAATCTTCAGGGATCACATGACACTTTCAGAGTGACCACAAAGTCAAAACTATTTTTATAATAATACAGTGACATTGTGTGCCTTTTTTCATTCTGTCAGTATTTGCAGTGGTAGCATAAAAATAATAATGAGCAGGACTCTAGTACCTGAGCTCTAGTCAGGGCACCAGCACCAGACTGGATAGGTAGCTGTCCTGTTCTTTACCCTTATATGCTTGTGTTTTTTTAAAATGATCCATTTTCAACTTAGGGCTTTGTGAATAGTAAAAGTATTAATTGTTTGGCACCTTAGCCTTTGCAAACTTATTCTTTTATATTGCAAGTGATAAAAACAGTGTGTTCAGCCTCCAAGAACTCTCCAGCATTCTCTTCTCTGAGTATTCATACTCTTGGGCAGTCTTCCCATATTGATTAGGAACAACTTGTGTAACTGTCCTAGTTACTTTTTCATGGCTAAGACAAAATACCAAACACTCACAACTGAAGGAGAAGTAAATTTTGGCTTATAGTTTGTAGAGGTTTCGGTCCAAAGCTGGCTAAATCCAAGGGCCTCACAGAGATCCAAGGGCCTGGCAGAGAGTGAAAGAGATCTTTTCATCCTCATGGGGGCACTGAGAGAAGGGAGAGGCAGGGGAGGGTGGGACACTCTTCCAGGTTGCAGCCCCACTGACGAACCTCTTCTGATCAGACCTCACCTCTTAATAGTACATCTAGTAATAAACTCATCAGTGGATTAATCCACTCATGAGTACAACACCCCTATGATCCAATCACCTCCCAAAAGCCCTGCTTATAAGCATGTAAGACTTTGGTTGGGGGAATCTAGATGTAAACCATAAGTGTAACAAGTAGCATATTGGAGGAAGAAAGGTGTGTGACTTCCAAGGCTAGGGCATAAAAGACACTGTGCCTTTTACCTTGGTCATTTGGATCACTGACTCTGAGAAGTAAGCACTGAGGCCACTGAGACACTTAAGAAGCCCTGTGGAGAGTCTCTAATGGGAGGAGCTGAGGCATCCTACAATCTGTGTTGTCTCACCAAGCATGTAATGAACCTGGAAAAGCATGTACCATTCTAACACAATGGAGTACAACTCTGCCATAAAAAGGATAAATCTGAGTTGCTTGTAAGAAAATAGATGTACCTTAAGACCATAAATGAGACACACAAGCTTAAATTTTGCCTGATTTCTCTCATATAAGAAACCCAAAGTCTAAATAGAGCACAGATCATAGGAAATGGGGAGGCAGATCTTCAAATGGAAAGAAGACAAAGCAATAGAGGGATGATGGAAGGGATGAGGAATGAATTACGAGTTATATACACATGACAACTCCTCATGAGGAGCAAAATAATTATGCATAGCAAACATACATTAATAGAAAAATCAAAATTGCATAAAAATTTAAAAATCAATAAACTAAGTGAATCGGACTGTACCAGTCAAGCACTGGGGTGAACCCTTTGCCCTCCAACATTCCTTCTAATCTCTTCCTCTCCTTCCACTTCCCTATTTTCTCCTTTACCCATTTGACAGTTTAACCCCTGAGGACAAAATTGACATATTAAGGACTTGTACACTGCATATAATTTTCTAGTTTGTTTTAGATTTTGTAATATAATCACAAATCTAGCTCATATGATTAAAAGTGGCAAATTAATAGTTAGCTCAGTTTGTCATTTTTCTAGGCTGTGTTTGACATTACTGGTACCACTACAGAGAAAAGTAACATAATTGTTCTAAAAAGCTATTCATCCTGGTGTTCCATGACTGAGATTGACTAAGGGTCACAGAAAATACTGTGGTGCAGTGCCAAAAACCAGGGAATGGGTCCAACAAGCAGCAACTTCTCATCTCCAACAAATTGAAAAGGTGCAGTCTTCCAACAGATTCAAAACCCAACTACACCTGGAAGATACCTCAGAGAAGTAGTCTTTACCTAAGGGTCCTAAATACTAGCAATAAAGCAACCCACCACAGGCAATTTACAACCATCACCCTAGGAAACTAAACTTCTAAAAGAAAAGACAATGAGAAGATACTTAAACAAGATGCAACCCAGACATCTAGTTCACCAAAGGCAAACCCAGGGGGCAATGAAGCGGGAGAGTCTGAAAGCTTCCCACATGACCTCTCTGAAGTGGTAACAACAAAGCAATTGAATGATGCTCTGGAAAAAATCAAATAAGGAATAATCTCTCAGATAAATGCAAAGATAGTGTCCAAAATAAAGATCATGTTTAGTGATGCTAGAACAGAGACAGACCAAAAAGAAATAGAGGATCTTAAGAAAATTATGAAAGCCATGAATTCTAAGCATAGGAAAGAAATAGAATCCAGAACGTAGATTCGAGTAGACATCTAGGAGAATAAAAATTCCATTGAATGCATTTGCAGCAGAGTATTAAGCCAATGTCAGGACATGATCTCAGATATAGACGACAGGCTTGCAGTTAGCAATCATGAAAAGAAAGATTTCTCAAAATTAGCAAAGGACCATGAGAAATCAATCCAGCAGCTGCTGATGAGACAAGGGAGAATAACTTAACATTGATCAGAGTCAATAAAAAAGCAAAATATAGCCCAAGTGACATTAAAAGTTGTTTACAAAACATCATGGCAGAGCATTTCCCTGGTTGAGAAAAAGAATTTGACATACAGATAACTGAGATATATAGAACTCCAGTTAACCACAATTTTTTTTAAAAAAATCTGCTATTGTAAAAAAGAGAGGAAAAGAAAGTACTATAAGGGATATAACTGCATGTATGTTTGAGTGTGTAAAATAAATGACCATATTGCTGAATCTTTGTTTGGATCTTTGAGCAGAACTGCTTGTAGTCTGACTGTTTGAATATTTACTATGTACCCTTTAACTTTGTAACTTGAACAACTACATCCAGGATGACAGTATGTAATTTATAAATTACTGATTTCTTAGTGGGGCTTTTTCTCATTTTCTTTTTTCTTTCTTTCTTTTAGAATTCTGTATTGTTGCTACCCTTTTTTCTGTTTTGCTTTTTTTTCTCCTCTTTAAGTAAAATTTTAAAACTATATAATTGCTATTGTAAAAAAAGAGGGAAAAGGAAGAGCTATAAAAGATATAGCTGCATGTATGTTTAGATGTGTGGGATTGATGACCATATTTCTAGGTTCTTGTTGGATTGTTGAACAGATCTGTTTGCACTCTCACTGCTTGAGTGTCCACTTTGTGTGCTTTAATTTTGTAACTTGAATAACTATTTCTAAAAGAACAATATGTAATTTATCAACTAGTGATTTCTTACTGTTAATCTTTTCTTGAAATTCTGTAATACTTCTACTTTTTTCCTGTTGTTTTTTTTCTCTTTAAATAAAAAAACTACATGTAGCTATATCATAGTCAAGATTCCAGAAATTCAACACAACTATAATTTTTAAAGGAAAAGAAAAAATCACCTATAAATGCAAGCCCAATAGAATCACAACTGACCTCTCAGCACAAATCCCCCAAGTCAAGGAGAGCTTGGAGTGAAGTATCCCAAGTTCTAAAGGAAAACAATCTCAACTCAGATAGGCATACCCCACAAAACTATCTTTTAAAACTGATGGAGCGATAAGATACTTCCATAACAAAGAACACCTGAGGAAATTTATGACCACTATATCAACACTCCAAAATATTTTTGAAAGACATTATAGAAACAGATAACAAGGACTACAACTCCATGAACCCCAAAGAAGGAATCCACCAAGTAAGGCAAAAGATTAAACAGAGGGAGGGGGGAAAAAGAGGGGAAGTCAACAACAGGAAAACAACATGACAAGGATAAGTCAATACATATCACTTATAACCATCAATGTTAATGGTCTCAATCCAATCAAAAGACATAGACTGAAAGAATGGATAAAGAAGCAAGATCCAAAAATAGGTTGTACACAAGAAACACATTTAATTCAAAAAAGTTCATAGACTAAAAATCAACAGGTAGAAAACAATATGTGGAAAAAGTATTTAGGGGAGGGGGATCCAAGATGGCTGATGGATAGGTAGCATGATAGAGAGCCTCTCTGAAAAAAACAACTCAGATGCTAGAATCTAACACCAAGCAGAAGACCAAACAAAAGGAGAGGAATTCTCACGACCCAGGAAGAAATTGAGGAAAAAGGAGAGAAAAAAAAAAGAAGAGAGGACAGAGGGCTGGAGCTGGGCACACTTCGGTCACTGTACTGGGCACGTCTTAGGGTCGGGCAACTCACAATTAAGCTGAGGTCGCGGCCCTGCTGAGAGCAGGGGTTTGGTGAGCTCAAGACCCTTGGTGGGAGGAGGAGCTGCAATAGGGAGTGGAAACAACAAATCAAGCTGCACCAACTTTGGTGAGTCATGGGGACTGGATTCCCCAGAGTGGGATGACCAGCTAGATGACATTTTGGAGTTGGGCAGGACAGGCCTGAATCAACCACCGAGGCAGGGTCAGTCCGCAGCTCCTGACCCAAAGCAGAGTGGTGGTGGGATCTGCTTGAGCTGGGCCATGCCCCTAGTTGGGACTAAATAGCCAGGGATGAGGCTGTCCTGAACCTGGACATCTGCAGGGAACACACAAAAGTGCTGAAGCACTCACTGGTTGACTGAATTAGTGGGAGGGGCAGGCCCACATCGCCCCTGCCTGCGCCTCACAGATCAGCAGCGGACTGGGGGTGGGCAGAACTTCCCTAGCCAGTGTGCTGCAGAAAAACTGCGAGCAATAAGAAAGGCCCAGAGACTGCCACCACTCACACATCTGAAAGAAAACAGAAATATGACAAGACAGAGAAAGAACAAAAGGCCTCCAACCACCGAACCAGGGAAAGTGAGTCCAGGAGAGGTAAATGCAGAGGAGGTTGAGGGCAGCAAACAAGCAATATCAGACATGGCCTCATCAGAAATAAAGAAATACTTCCATGACCTCATCAGTGAATTTAAATCTGAAATTCTAAATAAGGTGAAGCAAGATATAAGAAGATTAATAAAATAAATGCTGGGTAATCCTCAAGAAGACACAAATGGAAGAATGGAGGAACCCAGAGAAAGGAGAGAAGCCTTTGATGAAGAATATAAACAAAATCTCGAATACATGAAACAGATCCAAAGAGAATATCAGGAAATTAAAAACTCATTGAAAGCTGGCAAAACTTCTTGACAGAAACTAAAGACAGATTTTCAAAACCTGAAGATATATTTGCAATATATGATCATGAAAGGAAAGACCTCTTAAAAATAACAAGGAACTAGGAAGTAATGACACAAAGGTTAGAAGACAACAAGAGGATTTATAACCTAAAAATAAAAAAATGTGAATGAAGAAGCAGGGACAAATACAAATGAAATAAAAAAGCTAGTCACACAAATAATTGAGGAAAACTTTCCAAGCATAAGAAGTAATGTTCAGATATATGAGGCATACAGAACTCCAGCCAGCTACAACCAAAACAGATCCATACCCAGACATATAATAATCAGAATCCCAGAAATACATCACAAGAACAGAATATTAAAAGTGGTCAGAGAAAAGAAACAGATTACCTATAAAGGAAAACTCATCAACATCACAGCAGATTTCTCGATACAAACTATCAAATCAAGAAGAGCTTGAAGCAAAATATTCCAAGCCCTGAAAGAAAATAACCTCCAACCAAGACTGATGTACCCTGCAAAACTGTCTCCCAAAATTAATGGAGAGACAAGATATTTCCACCACCAAAAGGAACTGGGGAGTTCATGACCACCAATCCAACCCTGCAAAAAGTACTGAAGGACATTCTAGAAAGAGAGAAGAAAATCACCAGGATTCCAGGAACAATGTCAGAAAGGTCTCAATGAAAGGGGCAGACAGTGAAATAAAGGAGAAAAGTAAACAATGACAGAAACATAGCATAGCAGAGATGAGGCAGAGAAGATTGGCTGTATTGCTGTTTTGTCTTGACTGATTTTATTCAAATCTGGCATCCTTGATAGTATCTAGTCTGAGAGTAGAGGCAACTACTCTGGAGATGACAAGATTCAATAGGATACCCACTCTGGTTGATTATTAACTGCCTTTGAAGTCCTATAATGTCTCCAATTTTAGGTTTTTATTAATAGTGCTATGTACTGCTAAGTTTATACTATGCCTGATGATACAGACAATTTTATTGAAAATAACAAGAGACATCATAGTAACTACTGTAGATCACCTAGTATTGTGGTTTTATATGTCCTTTTTGTATTTCTCTAGGAATTTGTATTGTTGACATGTTTTGATTTGTTTCTCTCTCTCTAATACAGAAAGGTTAGGTATACATCTGGAGACTCATACATGTGTAGAACTTCTACACAGTTTATGAGAAGGGATTATACTTATTGTAAAGAAAAAAAGAGAGGAAAAGAAAGTATTCTAAAGGGCATAACTGCATGTATGTTTAAGTGTGTAAGATTTATAACCATATTACTAAGTTTTTGTTGGATAGATGAACAGAATCAGTTGCAGTCTTACTGTTTACATGTCCGCTTTGTATGTTTTACTTTTGTAACTTGAACAACTACTTCTAAAAGGAAAATATGTAATTATCAACTAGTGATTTCTTAATGGTTATTATTTTTGTTTTGTTTTGTTTTAAAATGTTGTATATTTCTACCCTGTTTCATTTTTTTTCTTTAAATAAAAAAAGAAAACAATATGTGACATGAAACCAGAAAAAAATCAAGGATAGCTATTCTATTTGCAGGCAAAGAGAGTTTCAATCCAAGACTGATTAAAAGAGATAAAGGTCATTAAATCCTTTTAAAGGGAACAATCCAAGAGGAAGAGCAAACAATCACAAATATAGATGCAACAAATACTGGTGAATACAACTATATAAAACAAATACAAATGGGCATGAAAACTCAAATCCTAATACAACTGTATTGGGAGACCTCAATACCCCACTGTCAAAAAAAAAAAAAAGATGGATCAATGATACAAATAAACTAAACCAAACTTTTGAATAAATGGATTTAATAAATGTCTGCAGAGTGTTCCACCCCACAACATCAGAATACACATTCTTCTCAGCTGCACACAGGACATTCTCCAAAATAGACCACATACTAGCTAACAGAACATGCTTAAGTAAATGCAAAGAAATTGAAATTATCCAATGCAAAAGACCATAGTGTAATGAAATTGGAAATTCATGGCAAAAGAAACCACAAGAATTTCATAAACACATGTAAATTAAACACTGTCCTCTTGAACAACCAATGGGTCACAGACGCAATTAAAGAAGAAATTAGACAGTTTTTACTATTGAGTAATAGTGACAGTACAACATACCAGAACTTATGGGGCACAATGAAAGCAGTCCTAAGAGAGAAATTTATAGTAATTAATATATATATCAGGAAAACAGAGCAAGTGCATATAAACAACTTAATGATGAAACTCAAATTTCTAGAAAAAGAAGAGAAGGCCAAGCCAAAAGCCCACACCAGGGAGAAATTATAAAGATCAGAGCAGAAATTAATGCACTGGAGACTAAAAAAGAATTAATGAACAATAGAGTTGGTTCTCTGAAAGAGTAAATAAAATTGATAAACCCTTATCCAAACTTATGGGGGAAAAAAGGAAAGACTCAAATCCATGCAATTAGGAAAGAAAAGGGTGAAATCAAAATAGATCCTGCAGAAATCCAGATCATCTTTACCCCCTTTGGAAACTTGTATTCTAATAAGTTGGAAATGCAAAAGATATGGACACATTCTTAGATACATGTAAATTACCAAAGCCGAATCAAGAAGATATAAAAATTCTAAGTAAACCAATATCAATTAGTGAAACTGAAAGGGAAGCAATACTCCCAAATTCATTCCTGGAAGCCAGTGTTACCCTGATACAAAAACCAGAGAAGGACCCAACTAAGAAAGAGAGTTACAGGCCAATTTCCCCAATGAATATAGATGCAAATATCCTCAATAAGATACTATCAAACAGAATACAACAAATCGTCAAGAAGATTATACACAGTGATCAAGTGGGATTCATCCCAGGGATGCAGGGATGGTTTGACATATGTAAATTGATAAATGTAATATTCCATTAACAGAACCAAGGACAACATTTATACGATCATCTCAATAGATGCAGATAAAGCTATTGATAAAGTCTGGCAGCATTCATGATAAAAACCCTGCAGAAAATTGGAATAGGTGGTCTTTATCTCAATCTGATAAAAGCTATCTATGACAAACCAACAGCCAACATCATACTAAATGGATAAAATTGAAAACTTTCTCTCTAAAATCAGGAACAAAACAAGGATGTCCACTGTCTCCACTCTTATTCACCATAGTCCTGGAAGCTTTAGTCAGAGCAACTATACAAGAGAAAGAAATAAAAAGAATAAAGATAGGAAAGAAGAAAGAAGTCAAATTATTGTTATTTGCAGATAATATGTTACTCTACATAGAAGACCCCAAAAACTCCACACAAAAACTGGTAGATTTAATAAGCAATTCAGTAGCATAGTTGGATACAATATCAACACTCAAAAATCAATAGCCCTCTTGTATACAAATAACAAACTCACTAAGAAATCAGGGATACAACACCTTTCACAAGAGCATCCCAAAAAATGAAATATCTAGGAATCAAAAGATCTCTACATTGAAAACTACAGTGCTCTGAAAAAGGAGATTGAAGAGGATATTAGAAAATGGAAGCCACACAGGCTGGGAGAAGGCCCATCCAGAAAATTGAAGATATCCCTTGCTCTTGGATAGGAAGAACCAATATAGTAAAAATAGCCATACTTCCACAACTGTTATACAGATTTAATGCAATTCTGATCAAAATTCCAATAGCACATCTCACAGAATAAGAGAAAAAAAAATCCTAACTTTTATCTGGTACCAGAGTAGCAAGACAATTCTAGGCAACAAAGGCAAGACAGGAGCCATCAAAATACATAACTTGAATTACACTATAAAGCTACTGTGATAAAAACAGTATGGTACTGGGGGGAAAAAACAGACCTGAAGATCAATGGCACAGATTAGAAGATGCAGAAACAATTCCAGGCATACTGAAGTACCCTGTCTTTGACAAAGGAGCCAAACACATTTGCTGGAAGAAAGAAAGCCTTTTCAATAAATGGTGCTGGGAAAAAATGGCTCTGCACATGCTAAGGATTAAAATTGGACTCATATCCTTCACCATTCACTAAACTAAATTCAGACTGGAACAAAGATCTAAATATTAAAACAGAAACATTAAATCTGCTCAAAGATAAAATAGGTAAAACTATTGACATTGGTAGACAAAGACTTTATGAATAAAATCCCTATCCCTAACTATCACAAAGAATCAATAACTGGGATATCATCTTGTTAAAAAGCGTTTTCATAACAAGAGAAACTACCAACAGAGTGAAGAGACAACCCACAAGGTGAGAGAAGATGTTTGCCAGCAGTTCCTCAGACAAAGGATTACTATTGAGAACATATAAAGAACTCAAAAAACTCAGACCTC
The DNA here is from genome assembly GCA_004027455.1 of Hydrochoerus hydrochaeris. Lineage (NCBI taxonomy): Eukaryota > Metazoa > Chordata > Mammalia > Rodentia > Hydrochaeridae > Hydrochoerus > Hydrochoerus hydrochaeris. Next base: position 194,819 of record PVLA01002832.1, read on the forward strand.
CCAAATTCAATGACCCTATCCAAAAATGGGCATCTGAGATGAATGCATTTCTCAGATAAAGAAATAAAAGCAGCAAATAAGCTGGGGATTCAAGCCTGGCAAGTACAAGGTCATGAGTTCGATCCCTCAGTACCAAAAAAAAAAAAAAAAAAAGCAGCAAATAAGTATGTGAAAAATGTTCAACATCACTGGTTATTCAAGACATACAAATTAAAACAACACCAAGATTCCACCCCACCCTGGAAAGAATGGCTATTATCAAGAGATCAGCCAATAGCAAACGCTGCAGGGACTGTAGAGAAAAAGGAAGCCCTCTTCACTGTAGGTAGGAGTGTAGACTGGTGCAACCACTCTGAAAATCAGTATGGAGATTCCTCAAATATCTAGGATTGGAGGTCCCATTTGACCCAGCTATTCCTCTGCTGGATATCTTCCCAGAATTATTAAAAACATCATACCACAACAATATATGTGCACCCACATTTATAGAAGCACAATTTGTAACAGTTAAATTTTGGAAACAACACAAATGCCCACCAACCAAGGAATGGATAAAAAGATGTGACATTTTTACATAATGGAGTACTACTCTGCCATAAAAAGGATAAACTTGAGACTTTTATAGGTAAATGGATACAAATAGAAATCATATTCATAAGTAAAATGCATCAGACTCACATATATAAACAGAATATTGTCTCCTTTGTGTAAGAAGCTGGAAAAAATAATATGTGTATATATATATATATATGATAGTTAAGATAGTTATGCTACTAATTTCTCTTAGTTTTGGGTTTAATTTCTCTTAATTTGGGGTTTTTTGGTCTTTAAAATAAAAAAGTAAAATACAAAAATTAACTGTGCACCTGTCTCTTCAAGGGTACATAATTTTTTGTCAATTATAAAAGTTGAGTTTTAAGCAGGAAATTAAAATTTGAAAAATGTATATTTGCCTCCATCAATCTTACAGTTTTCTAATACCCAAAGTCTTTTCTGTTAAAAGCAGTGGCAATATTCACAAATGTGAGTTTTAAAAATACGTTATAAAAAAGTGTCAACATGCAGATTATTCTCCAAATAAATGACACACAACTTTACAAAAGACACACTCAAAATGCAAGGAAGACTAATGGATTTTAGTATAGCATAGGTTGGATCCAACATGCATTTTAGGACCCATTGATCATTGATACGGTTTCACAGTCCACACTGAAACTCACCTTAAAAAGACCACTGTTTGCCAACTTTTAATGCAATATCAAAGAAAAAATACCCAAGAACATCCAAAAAGGCTTTTTAAATGCCTCTCTCTTTGCTAATTACATAGCTGTGCGGTGTTGTGGTCTCTTCTTGTACTTCACTCAAAACAACATAACAGCAAAATGGATGGAGAAGCAGATGTGAGAAACTCGCTATTTTTACTTGGTCCCCTTTAAGTTTGCAAAAATGTAAAACTATCACACTTTTTGTTGGATTTTATTTTGCTCTGGAATATGTAGCCAGTTTTCATTAAAATGTATTATTTGGGTCAAAGGTAATTATTTTATCTTACTATTTTAGGAGAATGAATACATAAATTGATAATTAAATTCTACAGAAACAAATGTTTGAGGAGGTGATTTTTTTTAATAATCCTTAAACCTAAAACTGAGAACAGTTGCCGTAGCAGAAAGGAGGCACATGTCTGCCTGTTAAAAGATCTGACACATCTGTTACTCAGAATCAGTGATTATGTGCCCTGTGATAACAAATGCCTCAACAGCCAAAATGACTCACAGCAAGAAAGGTACACTTCCTGCTTATGTAGTTGGTACATAAAGAAAATAACACGTACCTGGGAAACTGACATTAGTTACAGCAGGGGAAACACAGGTGTGACAAAGCAGGGAGTGGTCTCTGCACTTCTTGGAAGTCACAGGTGTCTCTGCAGTTCATATGCCTTTGGATGAGGTCAGTCACAAAGACAAACTTGGCTTTGCATGAAAAAGCACCAGATACAGATGAATTGGAACAGGGTCTGTCATACCACGCACATTTCAGACCAAAAGTCAGTTTGAAGCCGGGCATGGTGGCTCATGCCTGTAAACCCAGCACTCTGGAGGCTGAGGCAGGAGGATCGTTGTGAGTTCAAGACCACCCTGGGCTACAAAGTGAGCTCAAGTCCATCCTGAACTGCATAGTGAGACCCTGTCTCAAAAAAGACAAAAAAAAAAAAAAAGAAAAGAAAGAAAACAAACCATGAAGATTTCTCAAAAAAAAAATTTAATGCCAGAAATAAATAAAATAACCCAAGCATACCTGTTGAAGAAGAAAAGTGTAGGGGGCGGAGGAAGAAGGAAAGGGGGGTCGGTCCTTTGTGCATCTTTAAATGTCAAAAGATGAGACATAGCTACAGATTTTATGACCCAAGAATCGTATTAGCCATATATCAAGATAAAAGAAAACCATCCAAGATGTTTAAGGGCTCAGAAATAGTCCACCCTTGAGTACAACCTCAGAGGTATTTTTAACCAAGAAACCATGCTCTAAGTGAAATGACAAAGTACCCTGCAGCCAGATAAACGAAGTAAGACTAAATACTTCTCATATATCTCATCATAAAATGATAACAATTCTTTTTCCAGAGGAAATGATATATAGAAACCAACAACTTAATAATAACAATCAGGAAGGTTCAGATATCTTTTAGACAAAAAATAAGTAGGAATAGAATGAAGTAAAGTTGAAATTATTAAATTTTGATTTCTAGAATCAAGTGATACTGCTTCCCTCTTGAGTTTGACATTGGTGAAATGTATGCTAAAATCTTTAAATTTTTAAATATGATCAATTTTAGAAATGAAATTTTATAGACTTTTTTAATTATATAGAAACAATGAAGTTGGCTAGGCATGTTGGTACATGTCTGTAATCCTAGCACTTAGAAGGCTGAGACAGGAAGATCACCAAGAGTTCAAGGCCAACGTGGGCTACATAGTGAGTTTCAGGCCAACCTGAATTATAGAGCAAGATCTTGCCTCAAAAAGAAAAAAAAAAGCCCTGAAAATAAAAATCCAAATTGCCACTTAATAAGGAAATCAAATTAAGCTTAAAGGAGACAAAATTAGGCTTAGTAATTATTTGGCAGTAACAAATTTATTCTCTAAATCTTAAGCCTTTAAAGATGTCTTCCAAAATTGTAGAGGATATCAGAAAATGGAAAGATATTCCCTATTCCTAGAGAGCCAGAACTAATATAGTCAAAATGGCCACACTTCCAAAACTAATGCACATACATATTGCATGTAATCCTCCTTCAAATCCCAACAGCACTCTTCACAGAATGGAGAAAGCAATTCTAAAATTCATATGAAACCAGAAGAGCAAAAGCAATCCTGGGTAAAAAGAGCAAACAAGGAAGCATCTCAGTGCTGGATTTGAAGTCATAGTACAAAGCTCTTCTAATAAAAACAGCATGGTGCTGGCAGAGAAACAGACATGTGGATCAATGAGACAGAGTAAAGGGTGAAGAAATAGTACATTCAACTATTGAATCTTTGACAAAGGGGTCAAAAACACACACTAGAAAAAAGTCTCTTTAATAAACAGTGCTTGGGAAACTGGCTCTCCACTTGTAGAAGATTGAACCTAGACATTGATCAAAGAACTAAGTATTAAACAGAAACACTTAACCTGCCGGAAGACAAAATATGTAAAACTCTTGGAGCCAGAGGTGCAGATAAAGACTGTCTGACTAGAACCCAAGTTGCACAGAAAATAGTTCCAAGAATCAACAAATGGGATCATATTAAATTAAAAATCTGCACAGCAAATGAAACAACCAACAAGGTGAAAAGACAGCATACAGAATGGAAAAAAAATTGCCAGTGATTCCTCAGATGGGGGATTCATATCTAGAATATAAAGAACTCAAAAAGATTAGGCCACCCAAAATAAAAGACCCAGTCGAAAAATGGAAAAGTGAAATGAATGGATAATTCAGAGAAGAAGTACAAATGGCCAATAAATACATGAAGAAATGTTTAACATCACAGACCATTAGAGAAATGCAAATTAAAACAATAGTGAGACTCCATCTTATCATCAAATCAAATAATAACAAATGCTGGAGAGGCTGTAGAAAAAAAAAAAAGAACCCTTCTACATTGTTGGTGGGAGTGTAATGTAGCACAACCATGGTGAAAATCAGTATGAAGACTCCCCAAAACACTAAAGCTACAAATTCCATTTGACCCAGTTATTCACCTTCTGGGTATCCTCCTAGAAGACATAAAGACATAATATTACAGAGATGCACACATACCCATGTTTATAGCAGCACAATTCATAATAGCTAAATCTTGGAAAGCATGTCTATTAAATGAATGGATAAAGAAAATATATTTATACACCATAGAGTACTACTCTGCCATGAAGAAAGAAAAATTTGAGTCATTTGTAGGAAAATGGATGCACCTTGGGACCATACTGTCAAGTGAAATGAATCAGACACACAAGCTTAAATACCAATTTGTTTCTTTTACACGAGAATTCAAGAAGAAAAACAAAGAGCAAAATAAACAATATATAATAGGAAGGAGAGCAGTAGATCATTCTCAGAAAGGAAGTGAATCAAGAGATAGAGGAGCAGGCAGAGACGGAGGGTCAGGGATGAGAAAAGGATGAACACACACGTGTCCGCGGACCACCCTCCCCCGGGAGGGCAGACACTGGGTGCTGCACTCATGCACTGGCCAGTTCAAGTCATTTGAAAAATCCTGCTGAGATTTTTTGAATTCTGGGAACTCACAAAAGAGATCAAATGAGAGAACAAAAATTACCAACGTAAAAGTCAAGAGGAAAAGATATTTTAAAACAGTTGAAAAATCAACCTGAAATAAATGGACATATATATTAATGCAGGTAATAAACCCTTTCTTGTGAATACAAAAGATTAAAAATGACATAAAAGTTTAAAATGATAGGATAAAACATTAAAAATAATATAAATGTTTAAATGATGTGATAAAATGTTAAATTATACATCATTAATTCAATCTTGGAGCAGAACCACCCTTTAAAAGCCTGATGCCTACGGGAGAGATCTGCACATGAGAATGGTAAGACTTTCTCTTATTAAAGAAAAAAAATCTAAAAATAAAATTAAAAGACAACAGACAAAGTTTTTGCAATGCATATGAAAATTAAAATAAAAACCAAAAAGAAATACAGGAAATCTTGTAAAACGGTACCTCACACACAAAAAGTTGCTGAATTTTACCAGTGATAAAGCAAATTAAAATAAAAATGGATTTACCAATTATCCTTTATAATGATAGTGATACAAATGAAAAAGTGTCTATTGCTGGCAAAAATGGGAAGAAATACATGCTTGTACATGGCTAGTGGAAGAATCAGCTGTTAAAACCTTTTAAAAGTCACTTCAAAGGTAACAATGTATAATTTATCAACTAGTGATTTCTTACTGTTTTTTTGAAATTCTGTATTATTTCTATGCTTTTTGCTGTTTTGCTTTTTTTCTCTAAATAAAAAAAGAAAACACCAAAAAAAGTCACTTTGCTTTGAAATATATGTCAAAATTTCTAAAAATATAATTGATCCATGTATCTGAATTTCAGGACATGATTGTAAGAAAATAACAAGTATATAGTGATGCACATGATTGAAAGTAGTTTATAATTCTGAATATTCACTATAGGTTCTATAAAGTAATCACATTATCATGCACACCATGAAATATTATTTAGGCATTAAGACAGTGAAAGATGTCCTTTTGTGGACCCAAAAGATGTTCTCTAATATTATAAATGAAAAAGTCAGAAACTGAGGATACTGAACAAGTGACCCAAAGATCTCCCCTTTCACAAAAAGTATTTAAAAATTCCCAGGAACTCCTGGCTTGACAGATGAACTTTACCAAGCATTTAAAGAATAATCACTAGCAATGCTCAAACTCTTCCAAACAAAATCAAAGAAGAGGAAACACTTTCAAATTCATTTCACAAGGCAAGGGTTACCTGACACCAAAGCTAGACAAGAACACAAAAAGAAAAGAAAGCTTCAGGCCAATATTCCTGATTATCACAGATGCAAAAATCTGCAACAAAATACCAGCAAACCAAGTCAACAGAGTATTAAATAGATCCTGTGTCATAATCAAGTGCCCAGGATAAAAGAATGACTCAACGTACACAAACCAAAACATGAGGTACACAACACTAACAAAATGAAAATCATATCTCAATAGATATAGGAAAAAGCTCTTGGTAAAAATCAACCTACTTTCATGATAAAAAAAAAAAACTCAACCAATTATATATGGAAGGAACGTACCTCAACATAATACAACTCGTATATGACAAGCTACCATCATGCTCAATGACTCTAACACTGAAAGTTTTTCCACTAAGATGGAGAACAAGACAAGGATTCTCACTTTCATCATTTCTATTCAATAATACCAGAGGCCCTGGGTTGAGCAGTTTGACAGGAAAAGGAAATAAAAGATATTCAAACTACAAAGAAAGACATTGAACTGTCCCTATTTGCAAAAGACATAGTCTTGTTTATACAAAACTCTCAAGACTATCAGAAAATGATTAGAATTCATAAATTAATTCAGTAAAGCTGTGAGATACAAAATCAATATACAAACCAGGCCTCATGGCACAGGCCTAGAATCCCAGCACTCTGGGAGGCTAAGGCACAAGGATTCCAAGTTTGAACAGAGTTGGGGTAATTTAGTAACTTGGTTAGACCAAGACTCAAAATAAAAAATTAAAAGTACATGTAGCTCAGTTTGAAAGCCTTGGATTCAATTCTCAGGACCAAATAAGAATAGTTATAGTAGTAATAGTAATAATAATAATAATAATACAAAAGCAATGTTTAAAAAATCAATCAAATTTCTATACAACAAAATGAACTACATGAAAATAAAATTTAAAAAATAATCTCATTTACAATGACATCAGAGTATAAATTTAATCGATGGTATGAAAAATCTTTACACTACAAACCATGAAACATTAGTGAAAGACACAATAAAAGAAGGCACAACTAAATGGAAAGATGTTCTAGGCTCATAGATCAGACAACTGAAAGCATCAAAATGTCCACACACTACTCAAAGTGAGCCACATACCTGAGGCAATTCCTAGCAAAATTCCAATGGCATTTTTCATAGAACTATAAACATGATCCTAAAGTACATATGAAACAACAGAAGACTCCAGATAAAGAAATGCTGAGAGAAAACAACAAAGCCAGAGGCATCCTACTTTCTGATTTCAAATTATGTCACAAGGCTGTCATAGTCAAACAACAGAGTAACATGAAAACAGATCTGTAGGCCAATGGGATAGAGTAAAACTCTTGGAAATAAACCCACACTACAGCTATCACACAAATGGGACAAAGATAGGCTTTAGTAAATGAAGTTGGAAAAACTGGATATCTGTACAAAAATGGAACATGGCCTTTATGCTATACACAAAAGACAACTCGAAATGAACTAAAGACTTAATACAAGACCTTGAACCATAAAATTTCTACAATAATACATTGGGACTTTGTTTTGTCCTCCCCCTCCTCTGTCTGTGTCACCTCCCTGAGCAGCCTCTTGCCATTCCCTAATCAAACCTCTCTCTTTCAAGGAGCTTCCCTGAGCTTCAGAATCAAGGACCCAATATATCTTTGGGGTCTTATAGTCAATAGGCTATTGTTGAATATCTCAGTATGGGGTAAATCCACTGATCCACAGGAGCTGTCTGTGATTCCTACTGAGAAAGTTAGTAGGTGCTCTGCCAGGAAAATCCCTCTCCACCAGGGCCCCTCTCTCCTTCTCCAGGCTCTCCACTGTCCTGCCGAGCAAGCCCTGCACAACCACCTTCTCCCTCCAGCACCAGGGTGTGACCTCAGAACTGTTGACTTCTCCTCTTGCTACCTACTGCTTTCTACCCCTGATGCCTTGATACCTAGCACCTTTCTGTCATTTGCATCTAAGGTCTATTATTACCACCTGTGTGACATCTTTCCCAGTGGCCTCTCTTTGTAGGTCTTCTCTATCACATCACTCTTGTCCTCTTCCTCTGAAATTTAGTGCATTTATTTACAGGTTTATTCGTTTATTAACTACCTTCCCCCAGTTGTATGTAAGTTCCTTGGCTGTGTGGATTTCACGCTTCCTGTTATGACTCCGTGTCAGAGGAGGGAATGAATGGATGAATTAATTAGCCAATGCTTCAAATTACTTTGTGTTAAACTTACTTTAGAACAGTTTTGGATGGACAGAAAAATCACAAAAATAGTGCAAGTTTCCATGTATGCTACATCAAATTTTCCCTATTATTAATACCTTTTTAAATTTTTTTAAAGTTTTATTAGTACATGTTTGTAGTGTATGCAACCTGCAATCATCTTGGGAAGTGGATTCAGGTGCGTAACTCATCTTGTTCCTTATCCTTTATTCTTTTTCCTTTCCCTCTGCCTCTCTCCCTTCCCTCTAATTCCCCTTTCCTTATTGTCTTATCTCATGTTTATGATATATAATGTTCACATTCACTGAGGTTATAAAGTTCCTGTACGTGACACACCTCATTCTACCTACTTCCCCTCTCTTCACCCTCATCACTCACCCTTGGTCTCTTGGACTCCTTCCCATTTGCAAGAGATTCATCACTTCTATCCATTGTTTACTATTCTCTTTGTATTTTACTTTGCTCAGATGAGAGATACCATACAGTACTTAAGCTTGTGTGGCTGGTTTAGTTCACTCAACGTAATATTTTCTAGGCACATCCATTCTTACATTTGCATGATAAAATTGTCAAAGTTTATGAACCAATATTGATATATTACAACGGACTAAAATCTGCAGATCATTCAGGTTCTTTCAGTATTTCTAAGGATGCCACATTACATGTGCTTGTCATACCTCATTAGGTTCCTTTTAGTTGTAGTAGTTTCAAAGACTTTTAAAAACTTTGGATGACCTCGATAGTTTAAAAAAATACTAATCAGGAATTTCATGGAACATCCCTTAATTTGGATTTGTCTCCTGATTAAACTAGTACTATAGGTTTTGGAGAAGATGATCTCAGAGACTGAAGTGCCATTTTTTCACACCATGTACAGTTATGACACAATTCACCTGACTTGAAGTGTGGGAGTTGACCTTGACCTGGCTACCACGTTTCTCCCACTACCAAGTTCCTTTTTCCCACTTCTTATGGATAATCTTGATTGTTGATTTGGATTGAGATATCAGAGAGGTGACTGGGTTGTAAGGACATTAACCTCATCGATAGATTAACTCCTTGTTGAATTCATAGTTGAATGAGATATCCGGAGTTAGGGACTAGTGAGAGAAGGTAAGCCATCGGAGAGTGAGTGACTCTGAAGAGGGTAACTCCTCTTGGGCTTTGCTGGATACTACGCCCTCCAGATGCTCCTGTCTTGGAGCCTGCTGACCATGAACCGAAACCTCTGAAATCATGAGCAAAAATAGATCTCTCCTCCTTTAAGTTGCGGATATCAGATGTTTTATCCCAGCAGCTGAAAGATGACTAATATACTCCTATGTCCATGTCATGCTCTTTAGCATGAAGTCGTTACATACAGTCCACATTTAAAGAGAGGGAAGTTACACTCCACCAACTCCAGGATAAAGTATACACATAAATTATTTGGAAGTCTTCTGCATGGCAGATTTGTCTATTCTCATCTATTTATTAATTCAATCATTCTTTGTATCACTATGGACTCATGGATATTTATTATAATTTAGGTTATAATACCACTGTATTTTGTATCTAAATTATTCTGACTTTGGCACTGGGAGACCTTTTAGGTCCCCCTACGATGCTCTGATGTCTCCGCCTCTGTTTTGGTGGTGCAACACTACCTTACTCTCTGATACTACTAGATTTTATATATTCCCTGCCCCAGACCCAGGGCCAGCCATTTCCCTCAGCAGCCTTGGCTCCCTTACTTGGAGAATGAGGTTAGAATCCAAGATCTGATTACCAGGTGTTAAATCACTTTTTAAAACTGTGACATGATTCAAAGCAGGTGAAAACATATTAAAATTAACATTTTCATCCATTACTGGTGAAGGAATAAATGATAAAATTTTTCCAGGAAAGTAACAATTTTCCATGCTACTGGGTACAAATGTTAATGCTATATTCTCACACTTGCTGTTCCTATAAATGCAAATATTCTTCCCATATTCTTCCCATATTCCTTATAATGTTAGCTATAATAATGCATTATTGATAGCATCACAATATTAGAAAAGCCAAGCAACATGGAAATAGTTAATAATAAATAATGAGAATCATTAAAAAGTAAGTCTAAGCTATCTTATTTGTTTTAGGAGAGAGGGAAATACTAAAGATACACACATTTTTAGATGCAATAGGGTAATAGGTGTTGTGTGAATAAGGAATAACATTCCTTATAGGCAGATATATGTATTTGGTTTATAATTTTTAAATTGAAATGCATGTATATTACATTGTGTTTATATGGAAATATCTTCAAATATAGAAAATTTTTTCAAAATGTTTGCTTTTATTTATTTATAACCACAGCAAAAACCAAACACAAAGTAATTTTATCATTTTAAACATCTATGTAAAGTGGATATCTAAACAATTACTGTTGGCCGCTTATATTATATTTGGTCCATAACTAACTTAGCTATGTGCTAAAGACGCCATGATTTCCTGACAGGAGATCCTCCTGTTGGAAGAAGGGCCTTTCCCAGGAGCTGCGTCTGGCCTTCCTTGAATCACAGCAAACTGATGACCACAGCTGAGACCTACAGACACTTGGCACCAAGCTCTCGCTTGGGATGAAAGGTCAGGCCATCAAAATCCTCTGAGTCGATTTGTTTTGTCACTTCTCCTAGTCTAACTTCTTAGACACCAAAACACTTTCCTGAGCCCTGCAGAGGATCAGGAAAAGGAGGAGACAAGTCTGAAAGTATTTCAGGGAGTGGAGCATGTGGAAATTACAAAGTCAAACAAACTTGGCTTGCAGATTATGGTAAAGCCAGTAATTAATTCACATGGGACTTCAAGTTCCGGGTTTGTTTTTCTCTTATGCGAATCTGGGTTTGTTTTGGTGGAAAAGTAAGTAAGTAATAATTTTGTGTCGTCTTTCCCAGCTACAGAGCTAGGTCACATGACCCCAAGTTTCACCAAAAGCGGCACTTTTATTCTGTAAAGTTGCCAAGGCAACACCAGCTGCTTATGACATCATGTGACTGAGGGGACACAGACTGATTTTAGAAGCCTAAAATTATCACTCAATCTGCTCACCAAAGTCCTCAAACAGCCAAGACAGCCCCAAGCCCAAGGAAAAGCTTTAGAGAGAAGCTGTTCTGTGGGAATGACGGTGGTGATGAATTATGTATTGTTCTCTGAAGCCTGGTACCTCAGCCTCAAATCACATGCTAAAAACACAGCCAAGACCCATGTATGCTGCGTGCAGGGCACATCTGCTAGTCTGTTTTCAATTAAAGTTTTCCCATTGCCATAATGGAGAAAAGGAATTTTTAGCTTTCCTTAAATGGACTTTAATTAAAACCTATTTTTACTTATGTCAAAATGATATCTCAGATTGTTCTAACTTGAGACCGTATGAAGATAAAACCAGGAATGATACTTTTATAATATATAGTTATATATTAAATGGAGCTATATATTCATGCTATAATTGTTTCAAGATTTTTACACTAACAAACAACTGTCCTTGGATGAAATTAAAACTCTAAATCTCAAGGGTTTCCAGGGAGAATTAGTTACATAAATTCAAAGAACTGTAAGATAGTTATAAACTGATCATTTTTCAGACATTTTAGAAGCAAAGAAACTGATCTCAACCAGGCATTTTTCCTTCCTAGGAAAGCAAAAACAGGAGTAACTGAGAATCTGTTATCATGATGCCCAGGTTTTACCTTTTATTTAAAAAAAAAAAACCTCATTTAAATTAAGATAGTTGCATTGAAATGTGTGTTTCTACTGATAAAATGAATAATATTATTCCCAAAGGAAATACCCAGTGTATCAATATTTCTTGTAAGTAGAAAGACTTCTTAGCTCTTTGTATTTAATTTTGCAAACATGAATAAAATCAAGCACCATCACAGGAGGTACCAATATGAATAAAATGTCATCTTTTTCTCTAAGGAGATAAGATAAAGGAAGACATAATCACCAAAACAAATTATAGGTAATTAAAATTAAACAAAAAGATAGGTAACTAAAAGTAAAAGAATCATAATGAAGCAGAAACGACAAAGATCATTTCTGGGTGTAAGGACCAGGGGGGTTTCAAGGAAAAAGTGACACATTGGAATGGAAACTGAGGAAGACGTTAGCAAGTCGCATAGGAAGAAGGGGGCTGAGAAGGAAACACAACTAGGGCAAAGGTCAGGGGAGGTAAGGAGAGCTGGAATGGGAAGCAGAAAAACAAATTATATTCAGGAAACAGTTTGATAGGAATATAAAATTAAAATATAGGTTGGCACCAGGCCTGGGAGAGTACCACTGAATACTGTGCTGGGGAGATTGGACTGGATTCTGAACACAGAAGCAGTCACACAAGACTTGAGCAGAAGAGTTACATGTTCTATAGGATTTATTTTGGGAATGTCTATTGGATGAAGAGTAAAATAGGAGTCCAGAGACACTGCACAGGCCAGCAGAAGTAATCTTGGCAGAGAACAATGGGGATGGACACTGTTTAAGGAGAAGTAGCCAGAAGTGGACACAAATATATGGGCAGGGGTAAAGGCCGCAACTTGGCATCTGGCTGCATGATGCAAGTAGGCAGGAGAATCTAGGAACATTCTCTCCTGCTAGAGAAGTAGAATCACTAATTTGATCTAAATAAAACTTTACCTACTATGTACATTCAATGTCTTCCACTTGTAATTTTGGGAAATTCAGTGGCAAAGAACACAGAATTGTGGATTTCCTAGTCATCTTTACCACTGGTTACATCATGTTCTCTTTTTCTGCTTTTCCTTCCCTGAGATGATCAGGGACTAAAAGCAGGAAAGTAAATTGAGGCTTGTGGAGATGAGCTATCATCAGAAAAAGGTGATTAAATGCTAGAGAGGAGGGTGTAAGGGGCATGTGTCCCCCATCCTCTGGTTCTGACTGTGGGCCCTGGCTTCTCCACTCACTTCCAGTTGTTAGCATCATTAAGCTTCTCTCCATGACCAAACTCTAGCCAGGCTGCTCCGAGCCTTTCTGAGTGAGGCCTCCATCTTAGGCCATGAAGACTTGAACAAACCCCACTAATAACTTCTAATGGCTCAAGGCTACGTCTCTGCTATACCTGTGGAGCGCCTGCCTGAGAAAGCTCAAGGTTCCCAAAAGCACTGCCTGTTTTTTCCAAGTTACCTGAAGATGGGCCCTCTCTCCCAGCCTCTGGGGCAGGGTAAGTTCCTGACTTCAACAAGCACCAGTGAACAAATGCAGATGGGTTTCACGTGGACAGAACCCAAACCCACTTCCTGCCTTGATTATACCTCAAGGCCCCTCTTTCCTATTCCCTTATTCTCCCTTTAAAATGCCCAGTCACCTCTGCGAATAGGAGTTAAATTCAGTTCATGCTGGACTCCTACGCCTGCTATAATGGTGTATTGTGGATTAAAATATGTCCTTACCACTTTCCTGTGTCCAGCTTTGCCTGTCTTTGATGACTTTCACGGGACGGTGTCTGAGCCCTGTGTATGACTTGTGCTGTCCCCTGAAGCCCCAGAGTTCTAGGGAAAAGCAATCTCACCCGCTGTCATTTACAGATCACAGACCTACACGGAGTGCTGTCGATGTGTGGCTCTGAAGGACGTGCACTGAGATTTCCAACAGGGTGATATAGTAAAGAATATTTTCTAAATTTGACTACAAAACCATTTATTTCAAGGACTTCGTAAAAGTCCATATATGAATTTTTTTTAAATTGTCAAGAAACCAATATGAACTTCTTTTTTCCTTCATTCTTCCTTCTTGTACCCAAGATTTCCTCTTTATCCATTCCTCTGAAACTTTGAAGTTTCCCTTCCGGAGAAGCATGATGCTAATATTTTTGAAAGTAAGTTCACCATCCATTTTATAAACCCAAGTTCACCAATCTTTAGCTTTCAAGTGATGTTCCTCTAATCTTTCTTCAACTTTAGTTTATTCTCTAGTAAACAAAAGCACACTTGGAAAGATGTATACAGCCTGTATTCATAAATAGCATTCTTTTTCTTTACAGCTGAATCCACCTTAGGGTCATCTACTATTTGTTATGAGTGGATAGGTAAAGAAGGTCAGCCCAACCCTAAACTCAATGAAGGCATAAATCTAGAATAATCTGAATATATAGGCTAACAAATAGACTTTTTGGCTTGAGATGCAGCAATCTGAAAGTGAAACTTTGCAATGCAAAGAAATTACTATTTAGATAGATAAAATAACTATACTACTAATTCTATTAGTTCTTGGAAAAGAACAGTTAATTCACATATGATTAGATCAATTTTGCATGTCTATATCTGGCAATCTAAGCAACCCTTTTGAAGATAACAATATGCAGTATAAGAACCATTGTTAAGTTCCTATCATCTTATTTTGAAAGATTGTATTGTTATTTTGGGGGGGTTATTGTTGCTGTGATTGCTGTTTTTGCTTTTTTTTCTCTTAAATAAATAAAAAATAAAACTGAGAAAATTAGTTTTTAGAAGCCAGGTCATTCACTTTCTCATCAGGCAGTAAATATTTTTTTCTTTATGAGACCAGGCTATAAATGTAGATAAAACCAAAGCACCGAGCCCCCTCCTTCAGATTTTCTGCTTTGTTTTGTGCACATTCAAATACTTCCTGAAAAATTACAAATATCATCTTGGTTAAGACATGAAATTTCTTGCCCATATGTCATAAAAACAAATTTTGACTCAGATCATTACCCACAATGGTCAATGTGTTTTGAGCAAAGCTTTGTTTGCAGAAAGAGCCATTTATATATTGAAGTCATTACTCCAATTAGCCTATTTTTGTTAGAAACTCTATGTTAAAGTAGGGGTTGAAAGCTAGTGGTTAGAATTTGCATCACGGTCTAGTTTCCCACCATGCGCCCACAACAGGGTCACTATAAAGAAAAGAAACCGTGGTCTGGGTGGCCTAGCTGTGTGCACATACCCAGTACAAGTGGACCCTTCCTTCCATAATTAGAACTCCATAAATATAAAGCCTTTTGGCTTCCAGAAGCTAATTGATAGAAAGCATAAGCATTTGATGAAATAAAACAAACAACGATAGCTTGAAAAGCGTGATAGCCAAAGCTCAGGTGGTGCTTTAGTGGATCAGCTAGCTCTCTGATTCTAGAAGGGTGGAGTAGGGTCTCTGATTCTAGGAGGGTGGAGTAGGGCCATCTGTTCTAGGTGGCACTACAGACACATACAGATAAAGAAAGGAGGATGTTGACTGAGAGCACCGACAGCCAAAAAGGCCTGTATCCAAAAAGAGCTCCAATAATCCAGGCCCTCCTAGTAGAAAGCCTGCTGTTCTCCCTTTTCAGAGTCCAGTCATGACCACAATTTCTCCTGCCAACTATCACATCTTGCTCCATTTCCTGACCATCTTCTATGTCTCACATACAACCACTGTTGGCTTTTGAGCAACACAATTCTACCCAGGCAGAAGTCATCAGAGACCAGTCTTCTTCCCCTCTGATCATGGCTTGATGGTTCTGCCATTCTCCCAGCACAGAAATCTAGGAGTTAGATCCAGAATTTCTATTATCTTTCTTTCCCAAATATAATTGCCCATTAAATTTTGAAACTTTCTCTATTTCCCCCCCCCATTCCCTCAAGATACACCATGTCCTAAGCTCCCAAGATTCCTTGAGCTAGTTCATCTTTCTAACTCTGGCACTTTGTGTAGTGACTTGGAGATAGTTGACTTGGAGATATTTTTGTAAAAGAATATGATTCAGCCAACTTTTCTGTTACCTGAATTTCTTCCCTTGTTTTATATTCCTGCGAACACCTTCATCATTTTTCAGCCATACACACAATAATATAATCATTCAAGATCAGGTGGCTCATGTTAGGAGAAAATAATGTATAATAATGGGATAGAAGAAAGACATGGAAGGAGGTGCTATTTCAGGTAAAGTAGTCAAAGAGGTCCCTGCGGAAGTGACATTTGAGCAGAAATGCAAATGGCAAGAAACAGGAGAGCCATGTGGTCATGGGGAGGTAGATTCTTCCAAGAAGAAGCAAGAATCAAGAAAGAAAGAAGTGTGTCCTGCTTAAGATAGAGCATGAGGCCAGCGTCACCAGAATGTCACAAACTAGGGGAAAAGGGACGGCAGGTTACACCGACAAAGCAGGGGCTACATCAAGCCCCTGGGTGAGCCATAGCAGTGGTGAGCCACAGCATGGTTTTCACAAGGAATTTAATTCACATGAGTTACACATTTAAAAATATCACTCTCAATGCTGCCTGCAGAGTGGCCTGAAGGAGGCGAGTATAGGAAAGGACCTGTTAGGGAGTTTGTGTAGAAATTCAAATGAGAAATGACTACAGATATTTTGGGGGAAGGAAGAGTAGAGGAAGCAAGGGGTGGTTGGATAAAAAAAAAAAAAGTCAAAGAAAGACCGAAAGAATGTGTTGGTAACTGGATGTGGGAAATGAAGAAACCAAAGGAACTAAGCAGGACTCTTGTGCTTTGAGTCTTTGGTCAATGGTGGGCCATAGCCTGAGTTGGAGAAGACTGGGAAGGAGGATGCTTACGAGATGGGTAAAGTAAGAAGCCAGCAAGGGAGGATCTATTTTCTGGATCAAGTGTAGAGATGTTGGAATCCAAACAGATAGATAAGTGTAATGATGCATGTATTTTAGAGTCATAATCCGCCCTTTTTCCAGGAGCCACTGAGATACTTAATGCTTTAATCAGGCTTGTTTTTACACTTTGGAATATTTTGATTTTACATCCAGACTTAAAAAAATAAATGTAGGGAATTTTTGGTGAAAGTGCATGTGAGTGAAGGGAGCTGCTGGGGAGGTAGAAACAGAACATGGTCTACATCAAAGAACTTGAACCTGAACTGTAGAAACTCTCCAATGGGTGTGCTTCAGCCTAAATTGCCTTGGCAGCAGCAATGACCAAAGAAAGAGGAGCAGAGAGATATGGAGCCAGCGTGAGCCAGCAGCTTCCCCAGAGCCTCTGCCTCTACCAGCCAGGCTCTTCGTCCAGGGAAGTCTTGGGAATTGTCACCAGCAAAGCCTTTTCTCCTCACCATGGCCAAGTCCATAAGGCTAAACCTCAAGGTCTCCAGCCTCAGGTGCAGCCTTGAGCTTGGATTTCATATTCAAGTCCAAACGTTTCCCAAAAGGTCCTTCATCACTGGATCCCTATAGTGACCTCAAGGACTATACCAACTGCTCCCTGCCATGATACTTTGACCCCAAGCTGGGGCTGACTGGATAAGAACCATTACGCCACAGGACTTTCTGGATTCATGGAAGAATCAGTCCACTGTGATCTCCTGCGGGCTCCATCAAAGGAAGCATGAAAACCACAAACAGTGCATGTTCATGAGACTTCCTCGTATCAGAAGCCAAAGCTATAATTCATTCATTTTTATCTCTGGGCAAATGAAATTTAACAGGGAGAAATTTTGGTCTCAATCATTAACATGCCTCAGAATCATCTAAGGGCTTGTTGAGATAGTGCTGAGCCCCACCCCCAGAGTTTCTGATTCACTAGGTCTAAAGTGCGACCCAGTAATTTACATTCACAGGTGACATTGGTGCCTCTGGTCCATGTCCATGCCTTGAGAACAACTTCTGTAGAGTATCCTATTGTGTGACTACAATTTAATTAGCCATTCTATTGTTGATTGACATCTGGGTTTTTCCATTTGAGGGTACTATAAAGAGTCTATGAATATCCCCGCACATGTCATTTGGTTCCAACATGTGACTCACTTCTGTTGAACCCTTCTGGGTTATGGGATATGGATACAGTCAGCTTTGATACTGCCAACAAATTTTCTCAAGTAGTTTAATCAATGTTCACCCCTGTGGGCAACAAATATTCGAAATTTTTAGCTCTAGATATCTATCAACATTTTAGACTTGAGAAGCTTTTAAATTTCTACAAATCTGGTGACTGTGTGTGGTTTTCATTTTTGTTTTCATTTTCATTTCCCTGGTGACTAATTAGGTGGAGGCCTTTTAACATGTTTATTGGACATCAGGGTTTCTTTCATATATCTAATTGATGTGAATGGGTTCTTTATACACTTTAGATAGTAGGTCTTTGTCAGTTATATGCGTTGTAAACATTTTCTTTCTTGTGTGGCTTGCCTTTTCACTCTTCATAGTACTTTTTATGAATAGCGTTTCTTGACTTTAAGGGAAACGATTTCAATGTTTCTCAAATTCTGTCGTGAAGGGCCCTTCTCCACACACAAATTGATTAAGAACTGATACTTTTGAAAATGCAATATAGCAGCTTACAATAAGCTTGAAATTTTTAAGGGCACTCAAAAATCTTTAAGTTTTTATTATCAAGCAAGATGTTTAAAAGACCCATCCCTAAGTCTTACCCATATTTCTGAGGACAATGTACCCAAGGATGAAATGGAACTCAAGGATTAGAATGGAGACTTTTAACATTAGTCCTTATAAATTGATTCTTACACTACCAAGTTTTGTGTTGCTTATAAAGGAATCAACAGACATCCTTAGCTCTGCTTTCGGATTTCTTTGCATTTCTGAACTTCATCCCATTTCTCCCCCCATTCCTGGGCCTCCCACCTCCCTGAAGCACAGCTATAGTGAAAGCCGTGTGCGGTAAGCACATCTGTACATGTAATGCTAATAAAAAAAAAAAGATGCTAGGACTTTAAAAACATTTCAAAATGTTCCCAGAGTTTAAATGTAAAAATCTTAAGTCAAAATGTCACATAGACTAGGTGAGTGGCACACTCAAAGTACTGCTTGATTTTATCACAACGTTCAAAATCACTACTGTAGCATGCAATTACCAATAAAATGGTACTATAAAAGCAGGAAGATTGCATTGTTAGATCATTTAAAAAGAATATTTGAACAATATTATTATCTACAAATAAATGAAAAAAAAATAAATGAACGTGTGATGACTTAATTGATGGCACACTTGTCTGCTTGTCTGTTAAGAAGATTATAACAAATACTTTGTGGATGCAGCTGTCCTTGCTGCCCTTTCCTCCATGTTGGGATCATTGTGAAGACAGGAATCACACCCTGGCCATCTTTGCAGCAGGTGTTTTGTTTATAATCTTTTATAGGTCAAGGAAGTTTCCTTCTATGCCTGACTTGTTAAAAAGTTTGCAGTGAGTAAATGCTTAATTTTTACAAGGTTTTTCTGCATCTGTTCGAATGATTGTATGGTGTTCTGTTGTAAACAGTAATTGTAGTGAAATGCAGAGATAGATTTTTCTAATGTTAGGCTTGTTTTCCTAAGATAAATCCAATCTTATCAAGATGTATTGTCACATTTACACATTACTGGATTCAACTTGCTAGTATTTTGTTCCCTACTCATGAACTAAACCAACTTGACTGAAGTTTTGTTTTTTCCTACTGTCTTTTCCTGGTTTTGACATCAGCATTAAACTTACTTCAATAAATGACAGGAGAATTTTTTCCTGTTTTTTGGATTTTTTTTTTTGTATAAGAGCACAACTACTTAATTATTTGTGGACCCCACTTAATAAAGTCTCTAAATCTTAGAATTTCTTCAGGAAAAAGTTTGAAATTACTAATTCCTGTCTTTAATTTATGTTTTCCATTTTTATTGCTCCCACTATGATCAGCTTGATTTTTATAAGCATTTTACCTAAGCTTTTAAAAATTGGGCAGAGATATTTACAATAGTTTTTCCTTAAAGAAGCTTTAGTCTCCGCAGCATACATAGCTACACAGCTTTTTTGCTTTCATTATTGTTTACCTGAGTCATCTTGTTTACTGGGTCAGCATTGCTAGAGGTCTTGCAATATTAGTTCTTTCAAACAACAAATTTTTACTTTATGTTCTCTATTGTCTCTTCTACTGTTTAAATGGTTTTATCTCAACTTTAATATTTTCTCTAAGAAGTTAATTGTTTTTATTTTTCTAATTTACTTTGAGCTACTTAAGTCATTAATTTTAGACCTTCTTTTTACTTGTGTAAATAGTTAGAACTTTAAATTTCCCTCTACAAAGTTTAGTTGCAAGCCTAGTAATAGCAATTTTTATTTCATTCAATTCCCAATATATTTGAATTTCCATCCTGTTTGCTTCTTTGATCTATGATTTCTTCAAGAATCTTCCTAATTTCCAGGCGGGTGTGACTTTTTGGTTATCTTTTGTTACTGATTTTGAACTTAATTTTTGTGACAGTCAGAGAATGCAACCTTATGATATCTACCCTTGAAAATGTACTTAAAAGCATAATTGTATGACCTACTACCCCACTGTTCAGCTCAGTAACCACTAGCCATGATGGCTATTTAAATATAAATTAAACAAACTAAAAATTGGTATCCCCATTGCACTAGCCATATTCCAATTCCTCAGTGGCTAAAACAGCCAGTCCCTCCCACAGAAGACCACAGGAAGAGACTGGATTGGTCACTGCAGGATATCAGTATGTGGTATTTATGTGCTGTGTGTGCTTGAGACGAATATGGATCCTGTAGCTGTTCGATATAGTATTCAGTAGACATGTGATGTTCAACTCCACTGTGTCCTTACTGAATGGTCAACTCACTTTGTCTGTTATTGAGACCCTGCAATGGTGAATTTGTTTATTTTGCCATGTAGTTCTGTCAATTTTCTGTTTAAGTGCTCTGTGGTTACATCGTGATAAGCATGCAACATTAGAACTGTGTTTGAATAATTAGAACTGTTGTGGGTTACTTCTCTTTGTCTCTAGTAGTGCTTTTTGCCTAGAAACCTATTTTATCTGATATGAGTAAACCTATACATGGTTAATATCACCCAGAATATCTTTTGCTGTGCTTTTATTTTCAACTTTATATTTCATATTACATATGTCTCTTATAAATAAAGCATGACTGATTTATTTTTAAAATCTTATGGGAAAATATGTATCTTTTAAATAAATGGTCTATTCTGTTCATGTTTACTTGGGAATAATGATGGATTAAGACTTATTTTATTTTTTTTCTACTTTTCTCTTTGCATTAGTACATGTTTGCTGTACATAATGTTGAATTCCTTGAGTTGCTACATGTGCACAGCACACGTTAATTCCCTTTTTTAATCCCCTCCCTACCTCTTCTTCCATGTCTTGATTTCTTTCCTACTTGACAAAGATCTATCTCTTTACTTTCTATAGCATGTCTTTTATTTTGCTCTTTATTTATAATTTGAATTATCATATGAGATAAATCATTCAATATTTAAACTCATGAGTCTAATTTATTTCATTTAACTTTATGACCTCAAAGTGTATCCATTTTCCTACAAATGCCTCATTTATCTTCATGCAAAAGTAGTACTTCCTAGTGTGTGAAATCACATTTTCTTTACCCATTCATCTGTTGATGGACATATAGACTGCTTCCAAAATTAACTATTATGAATTGTGCTGTTAGAAACTCAAATATGTGTGGATTATCATAATATGATGCTTTTAATTCTTTCAGAATGAAACCTAGAAGGGGAATAACTTAGGTCAAGCGGGATTTCCTGTTTTAGTTTTCTGAGAAATCTCCATGCTGATTTCCACAGTAGTTGTACCAGTTTACAGTCCCACCAACAGTGGGACTTCTCCCCTACACCCCCCCACTGATTTGGGGGTGCATACTCAGACCACAGACCTCCATACTCTTGGAGGTTGCTCCACCTCTCGCACCCTCTTTTCTGGATTACAGGCTAGTTACCTAAAAACTCCTGACAGAAATCAAGAGTGGGGCCAACACTTCAGTCCTTCCTCCGTGAGTTGATCCCAGCCCCCCACCGTGCCCCTGGTGTTACCTCCTAAATTGACTCTTTCTCTGCCCCAACTTTTTACTACTCCCCTCAGCTCTCACATTTGTTCTTACTGTAATTATTTCTTCTCTGCTCTTCACCTCTGGACTTGTCCTCTTAAATCAACCTCCAAAGAGTTAAAAGTGATATATTTAGAGTTTAAACCTACAGTAGACCCTTCTACCTTAAAACACCCAATGTGCTCCTTTCTTCACATGAATTCATGCAGGGTGCTCCTTCCCTGGCCTCTAATTCCCTCTCCTGGACCATTTCTTGTTAGTCCTTGCTGCCCCTCCCCCTGCTCTTTCCTCTTCCCCTTAGATTCATCAAATAAAATTGGCAAATAACACCTCATTCTCAAAAGAATGAACAAGAGAGGTAAAAAGGATCATTTATTATCATTCATATCTCACTGATTAAGCAGCTGAAGCTCAAATAGTTAGATAATTGCTGAGAGTCACACAGCTAGAAGAATGAATGCACCGAAGACAAGGGTCCTGTGCCTTTGAACATGCTGGATAGTGCTTGTTCCAACTGCTGAAAGGTGACCTAGAAAAGACAAAGTCTCACCACTTAGGATATGAAGGTGGGGAACAAGGGACAAGGGGAACAAAACAGAGAATGGCACACTGAAGGCTTCATTTGTCCTGTTTCCTAAAGCACTATAGTTACTCTTTTAAAAATGTCCTGTTCCGCATACTCATTCTCCCTTTCCTGCTGTCCAAACCTCTAGATGTCCTAAGACAGATGTTACAGGAGCCCCTGGGATCTGAAAACTTCTGGTCCCTGAACTCTCAATTACCCAAACTAATTGTGTGGTATTAACTAGATCTTCAGTGGTGCAGTCAGAACATGTCAAATGATAAGAATAATCACAACAAATGTGCTGCTTCTTTGTTTTTCCCAGAAGAACTTCTACTAGAAAACCTACTTTCCTGATTTCATCTCCTTGTTTCGAGGTAAAGTTACAAATGTTATTGAGTGGTCTGACCTTCAGGGGAAAAGTATAAATGAAATGCTCTGGCCCTGTGCCCCATCCAGGCCCCCAAGGACTCCTGAGTACGTCTACCATCTTGGACTTCTATCCCAGGCTTCCAGTCCTCCTCTCTTCTGCCAAACTCAGTCTTTATGTCTCATTCTACAAATACATGGGCACTAGAGCAAGAAATCTGCAATTCCCTAGGTGCTGCCCATCTCTGATCATACACAGAATGACCCAAGCTCTGAAACTTTCCCAGGTACCTCCCATCTCATGTGCCACAAAGAAGCCACTGCCTTGCCCCACAGCAGTGTCTTGAGCTTCCTCTCCCTGCTCTGTAAGACAGACTCACACCCAGAGGCCACACATTCCTGTTCCTCTCCAGAAACCCCAGCACTTGCCTGTCTCCTCCACTTTCCAATGTCATAGCCCTCATGTTTTAAGGATTGCCAGAAATTGGTCTTCAAATTCTGAAGGCAGCCAAGTAGTCCTGATTAGCTTCTGAGGAAAGTTTAACTGAGATGCTGTACAGATGTCTCTGTTATAGTTTGAATGTCAAGTGCCCCTGCTCCAGAGACTCGTGTTTGGAGGATTTGATTCCCAAGTCAGCAAAAGTCAGCCATGGGTCTGACTACATCATGAGGGCACTGACCCCAGCAATGGATTTGTTCCCTGGTGAGTCTGTGGCTGGGTGAACTAGGTGGAACCAGGACCCTGGTGGAGGAAGTAGGTCACAAGAGCATGTCTATGAAGGTTACATCTTGTCTCCAGAACCTTCCTCTCTGGCTCTTTCCTTTGCTCCATGACATCTTCCTTCCATGACAACCCTCTGCCTCATCACAGGTCCAAAAGAAATGGAAGCAGTTGACATGGATGGAAACCTTTAAGGTCATGAGCCAAAATAAATCTTTTCTCCTTTAACTGAGCTTCTCAGGTATTTTTGTCATAACAATGAAAAGCTAGTACAGCCTCCCACCAAACCCTGCCTGTCCTCCTACCCAAGCCTCCCTCCACCAGGAGGCTTCTCCTGTAACACCACTCGTGGTTCATAGTGGTTTCCAGATCCAGGAAGACTCAATCACCAAACAGAGACGCCATCAATCTGGCCTCTCTCTAAGAAGGGAATGGGCATAATCCCTTGATCCAATCTGCCAGACTCTTCTCTGTCCTCAGCAACTAGATTCAGCCATGATCATTACCCTCTGGCTTCTCTCCCTTAATAACAATGAATGGCTGTGATTGGAGCAGAAAATAAATGATGATCACCATCTCCCAACCTCTGCAAGGCACGTGACTCATTCCCCTACCAAAAGATTGGTTCAGTTATGTAAAAACTGTCATTGGAAACTGAAAGATGAAGTAATCATACAGAACAGCCTCAGTCAAGATCACAGTAGAGGATTCCAGAATCCAGCTCTAAGTTCCAGGCCTAAATCATCTCTTCTCTCTTCTTTCATTCACTTTGCTCCTGTTTCAGGCTTTCAGTGGTGACTGATCCCCAGACCTACACCTCCAGCATCACCCCTTTACCTCCTTGAGAGCTACATTAGTCCATTTTTTACAGCAATGAGAAAACTGACAAAGGATAACTTTTAAGGGAAAGAGTTATTGACCCCAGAATATGAAGATTCAAGGTCATCACACCCCATCAGCTTGGTGCTGGTGAGAATCTCAGGATGATGGTAAAACCAGGTGTAGAGAAAGAGAAGTCACTTTGCAGAATAGGAAGCCATGCTCTTCTTGAGAACTGTGCAGAGCGGGGCAAAAAACTACATCCAAACCACAGCAATTGCTTTCCTCATCAGTCGTTTTCTTTCCAACACAAAGAGTTGAACCAGGGCCACCTGCATGTGAAATAAGTCTCCTACCGCTGAGCTGTGCCTCCTGCCCCCTTCACCTAGCACCACCTTCCATCTGAAATCTCTCTCTCTCCCTCTCCTGGCACTTTCCTGCCAATGAATAAACTTATTATTTCTCCCGTTCTTTAAAAAAAAAAGTGCTACCTTAGTCTTATGCTGCAGACAGGATAATTGTCCCCAGAATATGTTCACAGCCTAATCCCTTCAACCGGTGAACACGGTGAATATGTTATCCCATATGGAAAAGGAACTTTGCAGATGGGATTAGAGATCTGGAGGTGGAGAGATTGTCCTGGGTTGTCAGGGGACCGATGAAAGCACAGGAGTCCTTCCTTATAAGAGACAGGCAGAGGGTCAGGGTGAGACAGGGGACAGTGACAACCGAAGCAGGTCAGCATGGTACCCCTGCTGGAGGGGACCCAGAGCCGTGGGGTGCAGATGGTCCCTTCAAGATGAGGACAGCAAGGGACAGATTCTCCTCTAGAGCCTTCAGAAGGGACAGAGCCTTGCCAACACATTCATTTAAGTTCCATAAATCCCACCCCAAAGCTACTAACCTGTGTGGTTATAAGGTAGCAGATGTGGTGCTAACTAAGTGCATTACAGCAACAACAGGAGCTTAATATGCACTGAATCCTTCTTTAATCTTCAAAGATAGTTCTCATGCAAAGTTTCTTTGCCATCAAATTTTTTTTTCCTGTTAGCTTTTTTTTTTCTTTTACTTTTTCTTTTTTTCTTTTTTTTTTTTTTCTTTTTGCAGTACTTGGGATTGAGCCCCAGAGCTCACATACTGAGCTACATCCCCAGCCCTTGCTTTTATTTTCAGACAGGGTATTGCTAGGGCACTAAGTCACCCAGACTGGGCTCAGACTTGAGATTCTGTTGCTTCAGCCTCCCCCAGTGCTGAGATTTCAGGCATTCACCACCACACCCACCTCCTCTGAACTTCTGAAGTCTGTTGATCAATCAGTTAAACCAGTTACTATCTCCCCAGATTGCACCCAGCATATTTTTCTGCCACCTCTCATCCTAGAACATTTCCATTTCTAGAATTTTATCTTTCTCTTGAGCTGTAACTGAAGCACATAATCCATAAGATTCTGTCTTTTCAACTATCACTTCTGACCATGGTTTGCCATGAGCTTTATTTCTTCATAAAACTTTCCACAGTTGGAAGTCTTTTGCGTGTGAGTGTCCTGGAAGAAAGAGAGACAGGGAGACACATGAGGAAGGGTATTTACTAATTGCCTGTGTCTCTGTTACCCCATGTCTTGTCAGCACTGGGCCCTCACCCTCCACAAGACCCTGGTCCACCTGCTCCAACAATGGGACCTTGTTTCCTGAGCCTCCTGCAGCCTCCTTGTTGGAACCTGCCTCTCCTCCACCTAGGCACATCTCCAGCTCCGTATCCCAAAGGGGCAAGGTCCTGGCTGCTCACCCTCTCCAACCCAAGGTGTCCCTCTGAGCTTCCTGGGCTCAAAGCTCAGCTGCCCTGTCCCTTCCCAGGGCACCTCCTCCTGACTCCACTTGACTGTATGAGGAAGACAGTACATCAAGATGTCTTAAGTCACTGAACGGAGACCCAAATCCCTCATTATTTGCAGATTGGAGAGTTGCAGAGAACTCTCTTTCAGCACTGTCCCTCCGCCAAGGATTGCTGGCTGCCTCATTTGTCTGCCTCAGCCACTTTTATCTCTATGAGGCCTACTTATTTCTTGCAACTATTACGCAGTTTTCTCTGCTTGGCTGATATTTGATGCTACCACATCTCCAAAACTTTTTGTTCTATTTGGGCTCCAAGGTTATGAGACTCCAACCCTTCACTTCATCTCCTCCTTGAAGAAAGATGCAGCACTGAGAAGGCCCCAGAGCATTCTCCTGGGAGCCTGGCCAGCGGAAGCCACACTCCTGCTGACCAATCACTTTCAGGCCCCCTATTTGTCCTTCTTGGAAGACACAGTTACACATATCAGATTATCACTTCCTCAAAAGGATGGCTGGAGCTAGAAGTGAAAAAAAATATAAAAAACAATCATTAATAAATAAGTGCAAGCTTCAGCATATTAAATATATGATTGCCAGAATTTGTTTTTTAATTTTTTTAATGAAAAAATAGAAGTGAGAGACTGCCTTCATCATATACCTCAAACTTGGATGATCAAGCAATTAAAATATAAATTCCAGAAAGTTATATTAGATCAGAAAGACAACTACTGAGAAATGAAGGAAAGTTTCCCTTAGCTACACAGAAGCTTTAAACCAAAAGTCCCTGACAAGTACTCAGCACAGTGACAGAAATGACCCACTCCCAGACCCTTCACTGTGACAGTGCAGACAACCAAAACTCCAAAACCTCTACACTGTGCAGAAAGAAAAGCAGCTCCACTGAAAATAGATTTAATGTAAGTTTTATCAAAGATGCTGGTTTACAAATGACAGCAGAACATCTGCTCCCTTGGGTGAGCAGTGCCTTCAGGAGTTCAGACAACGAGCTGCCCAAGACCTGTGGTCCAGGACCCAGCAGCTGTGGCCCATGACCCATCAGGACACCAGCATGACAGGCCAGAGAAAGCAATCTAGATTGCAAACAAAGGCTGAAATAAAGGTACCTTACTTTCAGTGTGGTTGAGAAATGGAGTGAATATTTACACTTATTAAAGTAAAAAGACACATTGCCATTAATCCACCTCCAAATACACCCTCTCTTCCTTCAGACGCACTTAGCCCATCTTTCTTGCTCACTCTGAAGCAGCTCGGGAAGACCTGTTTCCTGAGTTTCTTTATGCAGCGTGATCAGAAATACAGGCAATGCTGCTGTTGGGTGTCATCCAAGGGGAAGGCAGGCTGTACAAGACTGCGGCGTGTCCTCATCTACCTTCTTCAGTGGATCTGGCACTGTGTGGAGCTCAGCTCTTCTCCAAAGTCAAAATGAACGTGAAAGGTAAATGTTTTGAGTCAGTTCAGGATATCCAGGCAGCCACCACTGCACAACTAAAGAGATGAAAGAGAACAGCTTCAGAAAGTGGCAAGAATGATGTGGTAAGAGTTTGAAGCGAGATGGAGGACTTCGGAAGGGGGAGATTTGTGGCAATGCATCTCTTACAGTCATTTTTTTTACATTTAAACATTCACAACACATTTTAATTACATCTTGTACATCCAGTGACCTCACATGAAGTCCACAGGTATCTGATGCTCACTGATTATGCAGCAGGCTGCAGAGCTATGGTGCCGCACTGGTGAAGCTTACAAGCCAACCCTGAGGGGCCCAGCTATAACTGCTCCCCCCACTTGCCCTTGGCTGCTGGCAGCATGTGAGGAAGGGAGCTCCAGGTGCCACCCTCTGTCCCAGTGTTGCCTGTCATCCCAGG
The DNA here is from genome assembly GCA_004027455.1 of Hydrochoerus hydrochaeris. Classification (NCBI taxonomy): domain Eukaryota; kingdom Metazoa; phylum Chordata; class Mammalia; order Rodentia; family Hydrochaeridae; genus Hydrochoerus; species Hydrochoerus hydrochaeris. Next base: position 223,059 of record PVLA01002832.1, read on the forward strand.
GTTCTTTTGCTGCAGCTTAGAACAAGGCAGGTTAATGTTAGGTCAACTCTACTGGGCCTTGGGTGTCCACTGCTGCTGCTCACTGCTTTCTGGTGGCAGCTTGTGCCAGACACCATAGGTTGTTCTGTCTCCTGGGCACTCGTCTTCATTAGCTGCTGGCCTTTATTTTACCAGGGACTGTGCCATAGCGCAAGCGGGTCAATACACAGGAAGAAGCCCTCTTAAGACTAAAACCCAGGAAGTGCTTGACAAGTGCTACTTAAGTAGCAGCTGCAGGCCTATTTCAGTGAGGGTGAGGTTTGAAACCAAGGACTTCTGGAAGGCTAGCTGTGAATGCTGGGTATGCAAATAAGGATCCCAGATCACTCCCTTCCTGATCTTAGCCACTCCACAGTGACCTCTCCATTCTCAAAAAATGCAACAGTGTGTTCTGAAGGGGTGGGCAAGGGGCAGTGGGGTCCATTGCATGTAGTAAAAACTCCTCCAAAAAGTGGCCTGTGGGTGACCACTTTCTGAGACCAGCATTCCCTTATTTTTCAACCTTTCAATTTTCAATCAAAAGGAAACAGGAGTGGGAAAAAATGGAAAAAGTAATTCAGCATTGATGATAAAACAATCATTTCCCCAGAGCCACCAGGAGCTGAGGGACTCCAGAGAGAGGATGGAAATAGAGAACCTCAGCTTGGGTTACTTCACTTACTCTCCGTCTTCCCAAGATCACAAGTAAGCAGGATGAAGTTTCACATTTCCTCTATGCAGAGTAGACTGTGACATTAAGAGGCCTTGGTAATTAAATTTAATTGGAACCAGATTTATAAAACAGACTGTGAGTGGTGGAAGACAAGGAGTCTACATTTTCCCCTTCACCAAGTCCTCGCTGGCTGTTACTGTCAGCCAGGTGGTGTCATCTAACTGTGTATGACAGAATATGGAGATAATGTCTCCAAGAATGAATGAAATTGGATTTTACTTTTATTGATAAATGGAAGATTTTTCTATATGAAATCATGGCTGAACAAAAAGAACTTGCACCTTTTTTGAAGGGATAACTTGGTTCGGCAGGATTTATATTTAAACACTGGAATAATATCTTTGGTAAGGTTCTTATAAGAGTTAATTAAGAAAGCTGCTTCTCACTCTTTATCAACTGCACACCAAACCCCTTACTGCTGTACAAAAATAATATTTCATTCTCTAAACATATGAAGTGTGATCAAAAACACTATGAAGTTTAAATTCTAAAAATTCATTATGGTGAATTTTTTGCCATGAATTCCAAAACTCCCCTTTACTTCAAATACACTTATCCCATCATACTTGCCATCTTCTGAAGCAGTTCTGGAAGTCTTCTTTCATGTAAAAGCTGTGCCCAAGAACACAGTGAACTTTTCTGCCAACTGCCATCCAGTGGAAAGACAGGCTTGTAAAACCACTGTGGTCTGTCATTCATCTTATTCACTGGATCTAGCACTGTGGGAATTCTAGGTCTTCCTCAGAGTTATAATGACAATCAAAAGTAAATTTCTGAATCAACTCAGAACATGGAAGAAATCACACAGTGTAACTAAAGACGCTCATGAAAGTGGACTTCAAGAGCTGTTTCAGAAAGGGGCAAAAATGATGGGATAAGTGGATTCTAGGGTGAGGAGGATTTTGAGGGGGGTTCATAGCAAATTTGACTTTTACAGTAAAACTTTTTTAAAAATTTAAACATACATCATGTATTTTATCACACCTCAGTGTTCACCTGCCCTATTATCAACTATAGTGAACTCCATCAAAACAAGTGAGCACTTCACCAGAAAAGCCAAAGTGAATCCCTAGTTTCTCTCAGCATTCCCAGGTTCCGAGAGGGGAGCAGGCAAGTGAGAAGCACAGGAGGGGTTCATGAAGACAGGGAGGAGCTGGAGAACAAAGCAGGAGGTCAGGGGAAACAGGAATAGTAAGGTGAGGAAAGTGGAGGCTTCGGCTTGGAGAAAAGGATGGAGACACAAGTGAGATACATGGGTGCTCTTGACCCCATAAGAGCAACAGGGAAGTGGAGAAATGGACAATAGTCTGTGCCCTATTCCAAATTTACCCTGGTGCAGAGCCTGGGCATAGCCATTTTCATTCATGCAAGCAGGTGTCATGAACACCCTCAAAAGGACAGAGTAAAGAGGCCATTCTGAGCCCAATGACACTGGGCAGAAAGCATCAGCCATGCATCTTCCAGGCAGGTCACACTTGTCCCTGTGCTAAGTCCTCAGAGCCAACTTGGCTAGAGATGACTTCCTGTGGGTTGCAGATGAGGAGTCTGAAGAGCTGAAGTTCTGTTCACGCTAGTTTGTGGCTTGTGTGTGTGGCCTGTGTGTGTGGTCTAAAAGCCCTTCCTCTCAACACAATTAAGAGGTGAAGCATCACATGGTGCTTTTAAATCTGGGTGCTGCCTGACAAGCCTCCTTTTATTTGCTTCACACACTTACCTAGTGACATAGGTCATATACCAACACTCTGATGGGACAAAGGAATAATCTGCGTACAGCTGTCCCAGCCAGGAGAAAGTTCCAGAGCATGGTGACAGCCAGATCTCCAAACTCAGACCAGCTAACAGGTGTGATCTACACCCTCATAAGTGGAAGTGAAGGAATTATGAAGGAGTAGAGAGCCTCCCAAGAGTAGACAAACATACATCGCGCCTTCACCTTCGTGTTACGTTAGCTACAGTAACAGTAAATGCTGAAACAGATAAAGCCCCAAAGCTCTCCTGAGTAACAGGATTGTTTCTCATGAAGAGTCTCAAAACATGCTTTTATTTTATCATCAATGGCTTTTTTCTGTGTGGTGAGTTGGTGCTTGGGCACCTTCTGTACTGTGACTCTGCCATTTTTCACCAAGGAGCACCCAAGGAGTCCATCAAGGGTGAAGAGAGAATTTTGGGTGTGAGAGTGGTGCAGTCCAGGCTGGGGGGCTGTTATCTTCACACTATCCCATTGACTGAAAGCAACGGTGCCAAGGCTGTGGGGTGATGTGGTGTCCGGGGAGACGGTGAGCTAGGGGGACCATCCACAGTGCTAGTGAGGTCTACTTGTATGGGCTGTTTCTCCTTCCCAGGGACATAAAACACATCGAGTGCCCAGTCACTGTGCCTGGGTCACAGTCCTGAGTCTCCAGGGAAGAATGCCTTCAGAACAGGCTCCTTGTGAATTAGCAACCATAAAAAAGGACCAGTTTTACGTGCCCATCATCCCTGTGGTCATAGCTGGAGTGGACACTGGAGAATGTGGGCCCTGGGAGCCTCTATTGCTTTTACAGCCCACCTCCCACTTGGGCAAAATTTGAGGGGCAGGGATTGTTTTCAGACTCAATCAAAAACTTTTAAAATATAGACTACTGGTTTCTGAGGCAATCAAATTTTTTCAAAAACTTAGCAGCTCTCTGATACATTTTCTTCACATGCCCCTCATCACAGTACACATTTTTTTCTTAGGCATAATTTTCAAGTCTGATGTTTTACTGTCTCGTCATTCCTACCGTCTGTCTCCTACAGTGACCTTCAGGGCACAACAGGTAATAGAGCAATATTATTCTGATCTTTACCACAGCACTAAGTCATTGCGTTTAACTGGCAGATTCTCCTGGGCCTTCCTTCTTGCATGTGTTGTCCGAAGCCTTGGATTTTCTCTATCTGGTGATCTCTTTCATTTATGCTCTAAAATAGGCCAATTATTTCTCAGTCCTATATTCCAATATGCAAAGAAAAAGTGAATGCCAACACATCTGCTCCAGACCCTGTTCCAATAGCCATGTAACTGACCTTTAACGTTAAGAAGCCTATGGGACCACCAAGTTTTGCTACCATGTAACACAGGGTCTCCACTTTTCCCTCATCTGAGAGCGATTTTCTCAGTACACCACAGATAAATAACCAACTGCCATACACACAGTATTTTAGGCTTTTGTTACAGCGACCTCTTAGTTTGAGGTACCAGGCACCAGTTTGTGAATTACTAAGAGAACCCTCACAGTAACACATGTAAACCACAAAACCCCAGGGGTATAACCATAGGGCATCCTTAATCTGAAATCTAACATCTGAAACATTCCAGAATCCAAATTTTATTGTTCACCAGCATGATTCTACATATGGAAAATTCCACTCCTGATGATGTCACGTGCTGTATTACAGTCAAAACGTGCTACACACACTAAAAAGTACAGTGTAAGAAACACAAGTGGAAAAAAACACAAAAAGGAGCTTCATGTTTAGTCTTAGGTCTTATCAGAAAGATATTTCATTATGTAGATGTAAATACCCCAGAATCTGGAAAAAATCTGAAAGCTTTCTAATCCTAAGTATTTTGGGTAAGAGATACTCAGTCTGTAGTTTATTTCTAGCTCAGATGAATAGAAAATATGTATTGTAGCCTGGCAAGCAGCCAATGATAATTCAAAAACCTCAGAATCCTCCCATCTAGTAGCTTTACCATCTTCAAAATTGGAGAATAAGGTGACAAGAAATAAACTGGAACACAGAAAATCCCTTTCACATTGTATCAGCTGGAACTCAACCTTATGGTCACATTCACTGCAGGAGACAGAGACATACACTCAAACTGGACTTTCATGAAGATAAATCCATCATAGTCAGCTCTGTCTGCCACATACATCCACTTCCATTTTCCTCTAGTTGCTAGATATACAAATATCCAAATATTAAAGTGCATTTAAAACAATTTTGCTTGAACATTTATTGAACATATACTATATGTAAGTGAGTGGGTCATTCAAGATATGAAATCTGCTTAAAACAACGTATGACAGTGGAAGATTCTCTGTTAGAGCTTTGGTTTATCTGTTATTGCCTTCTTTCCAAGAGAAGGAAGAAATCACTGGGTTGTCTTTCAGGAACAAAGGTGGAAGCACTTGTTTTTGACCGACAGCAGTTTTCTGGGAGGGGGTCGCTTTGGCTCAGTGATCCTCGGAAATCTTCACCATCTGCAGAGCATCCCTCCACCCTGGAAGTACACTTTGGGGGTTATACATGGCCTCTGGGAATGTGTAGGTGTCTCCTTGTCTTCCTCCTCCTCTCCTGTCATGCAATAAGTCCACACTGGCAGGGAGCAGTGGGCTGGCACTGCCCTTTTCCTCCGCTCCCTCCTTCCTGACCCAGGCTTCCCAAACGGGACCTCAAATTCCACCCCCAGGCCTGGGCCACAAGGACTAAACACTCAGGCTTCCTAGCAGGTTTGCCATGAAAGCCTGGGCACTCTAGGTTCATGCAGTCAGCTGGACCCCCCCAAAATGATACCTGTCCCTACTCCTCCTCTCAGATCCAGATGACCCTTTCTCCTGTTCCCTTGGGCACAGCTAGTTTACTTCTAGACCTGGTAGCCTGGAACTAATCAAGGGAAAAAGGAGCCCTCACATATGATGGGAGTTAGGTATACATGGGTCAAATCCACATGTTCTAAGTCACACATCACCCTTCCCACCTCAGAACTCAAGTCAAACTGACCCCAAAAGGGTCTAATGACGCCCTACAAATACCCATAGGAAGCGACACTGCCTTTGCTCCTGTTCAATCCACCGTGCCCCAATTCAGTCTGTGATGGGTTGAGCCACCTCTGTACTTCTGCTTTTGCTTTTGGGCTTTAAGCTTCTCCTCACTACCAGTGAGCAGCGAACAGCCACATCTGGAGGTGGAAGGCTCAAGAGCATAGCAGTCAGCCTACTCCGTGGCCCCTGACTTCCTGGGAGCAGATTCAGTGCCGGAAGCTGGGAGAGCACAGGCAGAACTGGCTGGGATCCTGTGCAGAGAAGCGGCCCGCCTGGTTTGTGGATCTGATCAATCCACAAACACATGCCGGTGCTTTCTCTCTGCCAGTCCCTGCACTGGGCAATGGGGACAGGATGACTCATACATTCTCTCCTGCAAGACCTCAGCCAGGGAATTCTCCTCGCAAGAGCCCGGGGTCCACCCAGCGTAATCCCTTCACCAAAACCCAGTTCACAGGTCCCCTTCACAGGGTGGTAGGCAGCAGTCAGAGATTAACATTTTAATGGCGCTTTTTTTTCTCCTGGAAATATGGGCAGGGGACTTAAACAAAATCATCCTCTTCAAGCAAAATAGCCTTGTACTCCATGAACTTGAATTTCTGCATGAATCTCAAGGAGTCCTCCACTTGTCCTGTGCCTCTATCGAGGTGGATTCTGCCCTCTGCTTGAGGACTGTTGGGAAGAGAAAGGACCATGGTGGTGCTTAGATAAAGGGACAGGGACTCCTTCCTCCTACCCAGTAAGACTTTTGCAGGGACTGGGACTCCTTCCTCCTACCCAGTAAGACTTTTACATGGCCTGGTGACCATCCTGTTCTTCATGTTGCAGAAAACTAGGATAAAGGCCAGTCCTCTGCACATACATGTGTGCGTACACGTGTGTACACACATGCACACACACACACACACACACACACACAGCACACCCTCAGCCTTCTCCCATACACCCATTTCCCAACCATCCCTCACCTCTATCACAATGAGCCTTGCCCTCTGGTTCTTCCACTGGCTCTTCTCCTGGGTGTGGGTGACCATCAAGGTCACTCTGAAGGTCAGCTGCCCAAACACCTGCTCCTGGCTAGTCTTGCTGGCAAATTGGGAAAGGGGGGTAGGTGGTGTAGTCTGTTCAGATGCCTGTGGGAGACACTGGGTAAGGAGGAACAAATGTCCCCCTTTGTTATCCTTTTCCAAGCTGAAGAGCCTTGTCTCAGGGCTGAGCGCTGTTTCCCACTCACCTCAAGAGCAGGGGCTTCCTTTCCTTCTTCCAAGCTCCCTCTAATTTGCAGCCTACCCAGCTGTTGTCCCAGCCTGTGCAGCTGCCATCTCTGCTCTCCAACTGCTCCTGCAGGACTAGACATGCTTCTTGCTTTGCTTCTTCTTCTCTCTTGGCAGCAGGCCCAGAAAAAGAAGCCACAGACAGTAACCCACTACTCCAGCCAGCGTCACTGCCCAGGTTCTGTCCTCCACTAGGTCAGGAATGGACTCTGCTATTGCAGATTCTGTCCCGTCTGCAAAGGTCCCACTACAATCCTTCAAGGTTCTTGGGTGAGACTTTGCTGTTGGAGAAGAATGGTGCTCTCTTCTGCAAGGCCAGAGACTTCGTATGGTGGAAGGGATTCCTGGGAGGGCATCACGGTGGTCTCTGCTTCCCATTCTACTGCCTTTCTCCCTCAGGTTCTCTACCTGTTTCCTCAGTGTCCCACAGGTACAGCTGGGTGGCCCTGAGGGATACCCCTCCTCTGCTACCTCTGGGCCTTCCTAGGCCTGGCATGAGTCTTTGTTTGGAGGATGCTGTCAAGAATATCTTTCCTCTTGTACTAACAGAAATTCTCATGAAGTCTCTGGATCTCCCTCTTCATCTATAACCTAAGGCAGGTTTAAGTCAGGCTAATTTTCCTTCCAGGAAACACTTGGCAAAGTCTAGAGATGTTCTCTTTTGGAAGGGAGGTGTTACTGGTGTCTAGTAGGTACGCAGGCCACTAACCATCCAATATGTGCAGATGGGCCCCACCCAGCCAAGAATGATCTACCCCCAAAATGCCAAGAGCAGACAGGGTGAGAACACTTGCACTAAAGGTGTGATCTTGAGGGATCCATGAGGTCACCTCCAACCTGGCATCTGTGCAGTCTCATCAGCACCTCCCCATACCTTCCCAGACCCCATGTTCTAGTCCCTAGTGCTTGGAGTAAATCCATGCACATTAGAGTGTACAGTTTCACATATACATAGGTAGTGATGTTATGGCAAAATTTTATTACTCATAGACAAATGTAACTTGCTTGTATGTGTAATTTGACTATTTTTTATATTTTATATTGGGAGAGTACCTGTCCATTAAATTTTTTTATTTCAACATTTAGGTGTTGAGTGATGGGGTGAAACTATCCATTAGCACTTGGGAAAATACTGTTTGACTAAACTCTCATCACCTGATTTTATCTTCACAGAGGAATACGTGATTTTCCTTAGCAATTCTGTAGTTTAAGAAGAAAAAATACTGATCTGTTTAAAGTTAAGATATTTCACACAGCAAATGTACTTTAAAACTGAGAATGAACCTTATCTTATTGTAAACAGGCTTTTCCAAGATCTCCTGATGCCAAAGTGGCCTTTCTTCCCTCAGCAATGTTACAGCGGTTTATCTGCAGGCTGAGAAATAGAGAAATTGCCTTCCTCTAAATATCTTTCTCTCAAATCGAAGTTGTTGAATTCAGACTAACCTCTAGCATGAAGTCCAGTACCTGACATCTTGCATCTGAAAACTCTGAAGTCACAAGCCAGTTTGTCAGTCAAAACCAAGGTCTAGAAAACTCAAAGAGAAGAAGAGCTTTAAGTCCATGCCCTGCACCCCACTATCCTGGGGGCCACCCCTTCTGGGAGACCTTCTATAATGGTTAATTATATGTTTCAAGTGGGGGCCCATGGCACCCAGATGAGGCAGTTTCTGAGTGCTGTGAGGGTGTCCTCAGTGGGGTCAACATTTGAATCCAGGCTCCAGATGACGCTCATGACTCTCCCCCAACAGAAGGGCTTTCCTGGGGCTCAGTGTCTGTCCCTGCCAAGCCCATGGGTGGTTAGGAAATCACTGGTGGTGTTAGGAATAGGGCCTTTTGGGGCTCTGCCCTCATGGGTGAAATTAGTTCCCATAGATGAGAGACCTGGGGACTCATTACCACCCTTTTGTCCTTTCACCATGTGGGGAGGCAGCAAGGCAGAGTGCTGAGGCCTTCTCACTAAGCAACCTCCCAATCCTTTGTTGTTATTGTTTGATTTTTTGGTTTAGGAGTTTTAGTTTTTTGTTGTTTGTTTGTTTGTTTGTTTTTTCACTTTCTTTTTGAGACATGGTCTCAAACTTGCAATATTCCTAGCTCAGCCTCCCAGAGTGCTGGAATCTCAGGTGTGTACCACCACACTCAGCTTCTTCTCTGACTCTTGTTTCTCATCCGCCTACAGCTACCTCTTTAAGACCCCAGCTTTGATTATATTTCCTCATTCAAGGCTCTTTGGTCCCACATTTTTCTCTTTCCTTAGAAAGAAAAAAGTTAAAAAGTGAGTAATGAATGTACAAACTTGGGTAACCCAAGGCAGGCAGTGACCATCAGCTGGTGTTCTTTGGTATGCAACTGATCGTGGCACAGGAACTACCAAAATGGATCAGAAAGGAACTGGTCTGTCCTCATCCTGCGTCTGGCTAGACTCCCAGGTGGATTCATCCCCTCATCCACTAGCATTAGCAGCCTGGGATACTGTAGCTAATGCAGTACCATGCAGCATGCTCCTGCCTTTCCATGAATGAAGAAAAGACCATGGGTCTACAACTGTCCCCTAAAGCTGGACTCTCCAAGCAGAAAAACTCCTCTTCAGTTGAGTCATAAACAATATGAAACAATTTGTTTTAGATTTATCTTAATTATGTACATTAAAAGGAAAATCTCCACATCCTTAGGCAAACTAAGCGTTTAGAAACAAAAAAAAAAGGCCTATAAGAGAGAATTGAATATTATGAAAGAGCTTAATATCATGAAAGAGCTTCAGTATATTTGCTTATTTCAAAAGGGGTATGTGTTCCACATTCCAGGAGGGCAGCCATAATGGTGTTCCACTGTCTGTTAACGCACAAGCCTACCCTTGACTCCATGTTATTAACTGCACTGGACCATCCCACTTTCCTGTCTGGAAGTCCTTCTGTAGGACTTGAGACCTAGGTGTGCTCACCAGATTTGTCCTTTTGCTAATGAAGTTCTGGTGGAGGGTATTTACTTTCTGCAAACGGGCTCTATAAATTTAAGGGAAAGGGGCTGAGGATTTAGCTCAGTGGCACAGTGCCTGCCTGGCAATGAGTGAGTTCCTGAGTTCAATTCCCTGTACCATCAAAAAAAATTTAAGATACAGATACGAAGATCTAATCATGCATGTAAAGGTAAAAAATATTCTTCTTTTGTTTTTATAATTGTGTTTGAAACAATTTTTTTGAGAAATTAGAACATGGATAATCAAAGTATGACCACTAGAATGGAACAGTATGTTAGAAAAAGATCCAAGTCTAGAAAATGTTTCTATGGGCTGGAATATCAATTTAACCCACTGACTTTTAGACCCCCTATATTGATAGAGTGATATTTTGTCATAAGTCTGTTTAGTTTTAGCTGATTTTAGCTAAAGAATTTAAGATTTTTGTTGCACTTTCATACATTTTATCATATTTCTTTTTACCCATAACACTGATTAGCTACTAGTGTAGCTGGAAATTGCCCAAAAGGGCCAGCAATTGGAGTCACTTTTTATATCTAGCTTATTATTATGGCATTGTTTTATATATCTTTTGTTTATACTTTTGTTAGGTGATCAAAACCAAGTTAAAGTGAGACTTGTTAATCAAAGTCAACCTCTCACAGTCTATCCAGGTCAGTTAAGTCTCCTCAGGTATTTCTTTAGAATCATATATATGGCCTCTCAGCTCCTCTGTCAGTGTCAGCCATTAGGATGGGTCACAGCCTCACTTGACCATACTGCTTTCTGTGAAAACATGAGACTTCTCCCTCTAGTGACCCTCCTTTGACACACTGTAGACTTGTTGATTCCTGTCTTCTGGGGGCCAGAAATCTCCCTGTGTAGGAGGTTGGGTGACTCACTAAGTAAAGTTGTAGGGTCTAATAGAAAATATTCCCTCATGTCCTGGGTCCTCATTGACCTGGGAGCCAGGGCAAAAATATTGGCTCTCATCTTGGCCTAGCCATCTTTCCAGTTCTGGTCTCTAAGTATTAGTTGCTGAACACCCAGAAGAGATGATTAGTGACATCAGCATTATAGTGGGAGCACTGTGCTTAACTTTTAAAATTTTACTTAAACATCAAGCATTTTGAAATATATAGTATAACTAGGCTACTAATTTTATCAATTATAGGTGTTTTATTAGTGAAATCTCTAAATAATTTTAACAGACAACAGTTATATAAGTTTTAAAGAGATAACTTGAGATCAAGAGCCACTTATAATCTGTCAGTATAACAACTGTTATAACGTTATGTTTGTAATACACTTAAATGTCCATATTAGTATAGAATAGAGTGACACAACAAAAATGTCACATAAATTTGTTTTTTAAAAACCATCACTTGACTAGTGACTTCATATTGGCTTGATATATACATCCTATCATAGTAGCTACAGCACAAGAGAAAAGCATTTATCTGAGTCTAAAAGAAAAAACTTATCACTGTAAACAATCCCAGTTTTATATCTTAGCAAAGCTGGACACCCAGGAAGCATGAGCACATTTAATACACCATGAGATTAGCAATAATGAATGTTATAGCTATATGGAAATCTTTGGCTCTTAATTTAGTTTTGTACCAAGAGCATCCTTTAATGAAACCTTATTGTTTTACTCACTGAAAGCTTAACTTCTTGATGATGACCAATTAAACATATTACAATAATATGTTTATCAGTGTTTATTGGGTTGTGCCTCCCATAAGGCTATGGAAATTATTGGGGTCCCATTAATGAGCAAAGGCTGGAATAAGATATTTACAGGTAGCTCCTCCTTTATTCGCCAAGGGGAGTCCTATTCAACAGTTTCTCTAAGTTTAAGGGGACCCCATTTAATTATCTTAACAAATTTTTGATGACCTATGAGAAGCAGATGATGACAATTAACACATTATTTTTAACCAATGAAAGATTCTCACATTATTGTATATGGACAATAATATGCATTACATTTGTAAAACCAACTTTGTCATCATTTTGATCAGCTGGCAAGCAGAGTGAAATCACATCCTTAGTTCAAATGACATCTATAAACCAGTTTAAGTTATAGACAAGTGTTTTAAAAATCCAAAAAGACAAAAAGAAGAAAAAGTTGTAGAGCTCAAACAAAGCAGCTATAAGTATGGTAACAAGTTATAATTTGGACAAGCAGACAGACAAACAGGCAAAAGTTAATTTTATTTGTAAAACCAGAGTGCATGCAGATGTATTTGTTGAATTACAATAATTTTTATGGTTTTTAAGTTTGTAACTATAAATAGACTAGTAAGTACTTTTTAGGTCAATTAACAGAGATCTCTTGTAATAAGAATCTGAATAAAAACCTTTTATTCATGATTTTTTTAATTTAATCTTAAGAATTTTGGCAATTTTGTTTCTTTATTCACTTAGCCTCCTGCTCAGTCACCTCTATACCTTCTGTCACTTTGTCAGACCCTCTTTTTGTTCTAACAGCATTTATGGGATCCCCCTCTATAAGACTTAACATAGCTTGGGTTAAAATTGAACTTTTGTAGGATTTGGTCTTTACATCTTGACAAGCTTTTAGATAACTTTTAAGATTTTTTGTGGCCATGACTCCTGTAGGGACCTGTTTGTAAACTTTATTTGTATTTTTTTCAAGTCAATTGAGGCTTGATAATCTTGGCTGCTTGTGAATGAGAGATCTGTCTGTGAACTGCCTCCTGAATAGCTGGGACTACAGGCATGCATCATTACACCCAGCATGGCCAGGCAGAGCAGAGAAGAGAAGGCCACCTCTCTGCTACATGGTTTCACTATTGGAAAGCTGGCATTACCACTATTAGACAATAGGATCAGCAGCTGGTCTTGCAGGAAAGTGGGTCCTCAGGCATCAAGCATAGGTGGGGGCACAGGAAAGGCACAGCCACCTAGCACCCTGAGAAGCTTGAGCTGGGGTACAGCTCACACCTCCTGCCACAACTGATATGATATCCTCACAAAGTAGGCATATGGGTCCCTCATATCTCCCCAGCAGCTCAAACTCAGAACCTCAGCATCACTGTTACCTTACCAGCCTCTACAATTTCTGGAGGTGTGGGCCTTGGAGTTTCTCTATCAATCTCATCTGACTCTGGATCTCCCTAAGGGGCTGGAGGCCCAGTGGGCAGGTTTTTGTTTTCTTTACATTTTTCTCCCTTGTCCTGCTGTGGAACAGGAACTTCGAGGGTGCTAGTATTTAGCAAACCTAAAACAGATTTTAGCAGGCCCCAAACTGAAGGTACAACCTAAATATCCTGTCCCCACATTATAACTTTGAGCTTCCAAAGCAGTCATTGAGTAATGCAGGTGTTTAGTGAAACTAAATCTTACACTAAGTTGGGAATCCAAAATGAGGGCCCTTCCAAACAACCCATTTTATCCTTTCTTAAGGATTAGAACATGGAGACTCTCGCATCCAGATCAGCCTCCTAAATTAATCAAATCTAAAAGCAGCTCTCAATAGCCAAATCAATAGAATTCATAGTACAGCACAGTGCCAAAGCAAAGACACAGCCTTGTACCACATAACCTTACTGAAAGGAGGTAAGCAAGGGCTTTATGGACTGCATATGCTCTTAGACCATCAAGAGAGGGGAGTTCACAGGCTGTGATGGAAGAACCCTACACAGCCCCTTGTGAAAGACTCTGAGGAAAAGTGCACACTCCAGAGCTGTTTGGACCTCTGAATGGCTCATTATGTTTAAATCTGATTCAGCAGTTCTCCCCAGGATCTCACAGAACAGTTGAGTCGCTTCAAGTTTTCCTATCCTTAGCTTGTGTGTGGGACTTCTGAGGTCAGATTCCCAGTGGATGGAGAGGAGCAATCATCTGCTCCAGCTATGAAAGAAATGCACACTCAGGGTCTCAGTAACAAATTTACTGTCACTCAGTCTTGAGTCAAGAAGTTCCAAAGTCAAGGGATCATCACTCTCTCTGAGGGTTGGGATTATAGTGTCTGTTCCTGCCTCCTTGGCTCCCATGTGACCCTCTTTGTCCTTGTCCCCTCCCTTTGTCTCAAGTTGAGCATCATGAGGAGATACACCTGCTCTGAGCACCCTGGCTTGAGTATCCTGGTGTAAGTGTTTAGCTGTTCTCTCAGGTAAGCCTCTCTGTAGAGATAGGAGGCAAGGTATGGTTTTTCATCATGTTCAGAATACAGTCAGCTATGCATCAGCTTTTCCTTGCTGAGACAAACACCTGCGAAAACTATTGTAGCTTGGCATAACTGACACCATCTTGAGCCCTGCATTTAACTAGTGCCCTGTATTTGACCCAGGAAAATGAAAAATTACTCAGTGTATATGTTCCGTGAGAAAGGCAGAATGAGCTATATCTACAGGAGAAAAATTAACCTCCTCGACATAACAAGCAAGATACAGGTGTCAACCAAAAATTAATGTAAGATTCTAGGTAAATCGTTTCCAACAGGATGTCTTTTTGTGGTTCTCTCTTTTAAAAGCTCTATAACTTTTCAGTTTGGGGCCACTTGTTTGGACTCTGAAACGGGAGGGGAGGGGCGGGTGTCTGTATACAAGTGGTCCTGGACTCAGTATACAAGTGGTCCTGAGCTCAGTTAATTAAATTTCAAATTTATCAATTTGGCCGCTTGGATTCCTATATTGTTATTCATGAACACACCTCAATAACCATCTTATAAAGCAAAAAGGTGTAGTTTGGCTCACAGTTTCAGAGGGTTCAATCCAAGGTCATGACTGAACCCTCCTTGCTGTCATGGCTTTGGGGCCTGTGGCCAGGGAGCGGTCACGGCAGGAGGAGCACAGAGCAGAGCAAGCTGCTCACCTCACTGCAGCCAGGAAATAAAAGAGAGAAAGGCAGTCCCAATGGAAGGCACACACTGATGACTTAACTAGAGTTCAATCGTTTCCTTACTAGGGACTGAACCCAAGGGTCCTCTACCACAGAGCCGCATCCTCAGCCTCCATTATAATATTTCATTTTGAAACAGTGTCTCAGTGTGTTTTCTAGGCTGCCCTTGAACTTGAGATCCTCCTACTTCAGCCTCCTGGGTAGCTTAGATTACAGGTCTACATCACAGGACCTGCTAGGTTCACCTTTTAAAGGTTTCAATATCTCCCAGTGGCACCAAAATAAGGACCAACCCTCTACTCACAGGTCTTTGAGGGACATTCTAGATCCAAACTATAATACTAGACACATGTATGAAATTTTCTTTTCCCCAGTCAGTTTTTTCTACCTATCTTCCTCTGATATAATTGATAAAAACTTTTAAAGCAGGGATATAATTTAAAACAATCAAATTCTTAGAAAAAGAGGTAGAATAGTGATTTCCAGAGGCCAGGGAGGGAGGTAATAAGGAGTCACTGTTTAGTGGGTACAAAGCTTCCGTGTGAAATGATGAAGCAGTTGGGGATATGGGTAGAGGAAGAAATATCAGTGTAATTAATGCTGTTAAGCTCTTAAATGGTTAAAATTGTGACTATTGTGTTATGTCTATTTGTGGTGGTTAATTTTAGATATCAACTTGATTAGGATAAAGGAAATTCAGATATCTAGTAAAGTATTGTTTCTGGGCACAACCATGAAAGTATTTCTGCAAGTGCCTTATTTACTTTTCTCATTGCTGAAACAAAATACCTAACACCCAAAATTAAAGGATGAAAAGTTTATTTTGGCTCAGTTTGTAGAGGTTTCAGTTCATAGTCAACTGGCTCTAAGTCAGGGTGTCATGGCAGACTGGCATTGCAGAGAGAAACAGTCAGTGACAAAGCAGGCTAGACAAAAGACAACAAAGCAGTGAAGTAGCAAGCAGCAGCAAACAGCTTACCTTCTTTGTGTGGTTTATATTTCATCCAGACTACCTGCCCTTTGGCAGGTAGTACTCACACCCATGGTGGGGGCTTTTAATCCAAGTATCACCAAGAACCAAAAACCTCCAAAAGGACCCACTTATGAGCATATGAGGCTTTGGGGACACATCTAGACACAAGCCATAATAGGAAGAGATTACATTTGAATCAAGAGATTGAATGAAAAAGAGTCACCCCTCAGTGTGCGGCATCAAAATCCCACACATCACCCTCCAGAATGTGTTTCCTGAAGCTCATCCTGGACATTCATACTCTGGTCCTAGGCATCTCAGGCAAAGCAGGGGTCCCACATGGCATGCAGCTACCTTTAGGACAGCTCACGCTCCTGATGGCTGAGTCAGACCACTGACCTGCAGTGAAATTAATCAACCCCAGCTTAAATCATCTCGGATGGATGGCCATGGATGGTGAATGTGAGGTAGAGGTGGTGAGGCCTGGGTTTCTCTCCTGGTAAAGGCACCATGATGAGGTTGGCCATGGACCAGCAGGGAAGTTGTTTACAGGGTCCATGTTCTCTTCCTCAGCATCTAAGGCCATGGTGAAAATTAGGCTGGACACAAGTGGACACAGCATCCAGGAGTCACTGTGTAGCCCTGCTTGACTTTTGCCCTAGAGTCCCCACCCAGTTCCTGAAGAAACTACCCCTATGGTGTGCATTCTCAGCAGTTTCCCTTTCCCCTTTTGTCACCCACTGTCTCCCAGCTCCTCTCCGTAGTGTCCTCGCACACAGGTTTCAACTCCATCACAGAGAAGGAATGGGAAGTCCTTGAGATTCTAATACCATCTACTCAGCAAAGGCAAATATGTATTGTACCTATTATAGGAGAAATTATATATAGACAGACAGATGATTGATGGATGATAGGTAATACAGGATGTGTTTAAATAAAAAATTATTACAATAAAAGATACATTGCCATTACTACCCTCTCAAAAACTCTCCCTGGCTTCAAACACATTTTTCCCAACATCTTTGCCATTTTTCTGAAGCAGTTCTGGAAGTCTTCTTTCATGAGTATCATTAGTTGAGCTTGAGTCTACTTAGTGGAGCTTCCATAAGACTATCAAATCTTTCCAGTACTGACAGCTCCTCATAGCATAATGTCAAATGTTATTTTTAGCCATGTGTCCCTCTTTTTATGTTTAACTTTCAAAAGAAAACTGAAGACATTGATTGTGGCCCTCCAGAGAAACAGAATATAGACATAGGACACAGAGAGAAATGAGAGATTGTAGGATTAGCTCACATGCTGATAGAGGCAGAGAAGGCCAGTGACCTGCAGTCTGCAGGCTGGGGAACCAGGGTTGCTGGTAGTAGATCAGTCCAAGTCTGGAGGACTTGGAGGATCTGGAGTTGTGAAGTCCCAGTGTAGGAGACAGTGGATGTCCCTGCTCCAGAGAACAAAGCCAGCTATCTTCTGCCTTCTTTAATTCTTCAAAAAATGATGGCTTGGGGAAGTGGCCTGGGGAAGTGGGACTGTTTGAATGAGATGCTATTCAAGTTTGCTATTGTCCATGATTCTGTAAAGCTCCTCATTTCTCCCCTGTCCTTCCTGATGCAGCTGCTATCTCCCTAAGCTGGGGCCATTACCACATCCACCTTAGTGACAACCTGCAACTTCGCCTTCCTTAAAACCTCACTGTTCAAAAGGGCCACTCTGTGCAAAGGCCTGCTGACAACTGCGTCAGTCTAAGTGCTCCTCTCACATTCCACGTCCTTGGCGAGCTCTGCACCCTGTGCTCCACTCACACAGCACAGTTCTTCTCCCTCTCCCACTGGGCCTGCACTTGGAGCTTTGTTTTGAAAGCATCAACACTTGTATTTCCTAGGTAGAGGCAAGATGTGCAGCAAAGGTACAAATATGTAAAAGCACAAGATGCAACCAGGAAACAGTGAGCAGTATTTTCTCTGGGAGCCCCATCTATGTCTAAAATCCACTTACCTCAGCTTGAACACCCTCGATTCTGTTTTTCCCAGGGTCATTTCTAAGTCATTAAGTCTCTAAATCTCCAAATGCCTCTGCCCATCTCCAATCCTGGACATACCTCTGCCATTTTGCATTGCCAATTCTTCCAGATTGAGCCTGTGAACTTGCCTTCACTGTAGGTCAAGAGGGACCTGCAGCAGCAACTTCATGATTCAGTCTCCTATTTCCTCTGGTGCTGACAACCCTGTGCTTCTGGCCTCTCATCATCCCAGACACCAATCTCCTGCCTCACCAGCCACCTCCTGGGTCAGAGTCACAGCTCCCTGTTTTGCACATGGACCTCTCCTGGCACTTTCCTGATCCTGGTTTCTCACAGTTACCAGAAGACAACAAAAAAATGGGGTCTTTGGTGCCCACCAGACATGCCCCAAACTCTCACAGAGCCTCTTTTGGTTCTCTGTGACCCAGATCTGACCTGTTTTTCCAAACTGCCCATCTCCTGTCCAGTCACCTGAATCTGTCCTTGGAACAGCGTAGAGCTCCAGGTCCTGTGGTTCTCACACCTCGCTCTTCCTACCAGGAACACTGTATTTTTATATCAGTCAGTTTCTCCAGTCCTGTACATATCCACCATCCATGCCAGTCATACATTCCTAACACAAACTTTTAAATTCTCAGACTTTAGTTTTTAGAACAGTTTCAAACTCACAGCAAACTTGAACAGAAAGTATAGCACACTTAGTCACATATATAGCTTCCCAGCTATCCCTGGTATGTTCATTAGAATCCATGGACCAATGTTGACGTGTTGTTATCCACCAAAGAAAAATGGTTTTGAATGAGTCGTATGTGTATTTTTAAAACTCCAAGCAGCACAAAAGTCTTTACAGGGAAATGTCAGTCACTGTTTCTGGCCCCTGACCATTAGCCCCTGACCCTCATCTGTCCCCCTCCCCAGTGACATATTCTAGATGCTTTTCTCATTGCTGAGACAAAATGCTCAGCACCCAACGTTAAAGGAAAAATGGTTTATTTTAGCTCATAATTTGTAGATTTCAGTCCATAGTCAGCTGGCTCCAAGGAAGGACAGCATGGTAGAGGAGCTTACATGAGAGAAACAGCCCATGGAAGGGTAGGCAAGAAGCAGCGAGCAGTAGCCTGCCTTCTTTTCTGTCCCTTTATAGTCCCTACAGGCTGCAAGCCTATTGGTTGGTTCCACCCACACCCAGGGTGGGCTTTCCATTATCCATACCCAAAACTGTGCTAAACCAATTTAGTTATTACACACCTTTAATCCCAGTGTCACACACCCATGATCCAGTCACCTCTAAAAGCCCCACCTGTGAGCACTTGAAGCTTTTGGGGGGGCATCTAGATACAAGCCATAACACATGTATATAATTATTCTTGTTATATGTCTCCATATCAATTTTAGAACAGATATGGTACACTATACATACTGTAATGAGCTTTAACTTCTCAATACATATTGAAAATTGTTTAATATTGTTCTAAATTAAGCCATTTCTTTCTACAGTATCTGTAAAATTCATCTAAATAATATATTAATGTATTTACAAAGTCATCCCTGATTGATGGATAAAGGGAAATTATTTAAGAGATTTCCAGGCCTCAACCCCAAAATTATTGAGTAAGAATTTCAAGAGCTAGACCCAGGATTGCAATTTTACACGTCTCCAGGTTACACTCAGGTAACAAAGCAATAAATTAGTCTGCTCTTCTAATTTTGCAGCTGAGAAAACTGGAGCTGAGGGAGACAAAGTTGTTTCCCAAAGTCTCACTGCAAAAAGGCTGGGGCAGACTTAACTGTGCAAAAGGTCACATCCATCTGGGGTGTTCACTGTGTTGGCCGTGTTCACAGGGAAGCTGTAAGCAAAATGGTTGCCTGTGGTACAGATGCTGGTGTTTCTAGAGTAGGCTTAGATATTTTCAATAAACAATATATTAAATTTGCTCATAACTCAATGGAGTCACTTCTATAAAAGCAGATTCCTGTATACTTACACAGGACATTGTCTAGAAAGATCCCGAATTCTGGAAATTTATTTTCTCTACTTTAGCGATAACTCCCCAGCATGCATAGCATTCAAACTAGTTTCTGAGGCTATGAAATGAGGACAATGGTGATATCTGTATTATTTGCTACCTGATAGGATTTCTGTGACAATTTTGTATGAAAGTACTTTGAAAAATATGTCTCCTTCACAAAGTGGTAATGTTGTATCTGTGCTGGGGGTGTGGTCTTTTGCACTGCAAGGTCCTGAGCTTGATACCAAAGAGAGAGAGAAAAAGAGAACAGAGAGAGAGAGAGAGAGAGAGAGAGGTGTTGTTCATCAAACTTATTTAATGTAGATATGACCCAGATCAAATTGAGTAACATTTGTCACACTTCTGATTTCAATTTTTGAAATTTTATAGTTTTTATAATTTTATAATCATATAGTTTAAAAATACAAAGACTATGAGGCTATAAGATGAGCAAAATAATAACCACATCCATATGGGCTGATAGAGCTAGATAACACCACCACATAGATCATGATAAATGCTCCTCAGAACACCACTTTGAGATTTGTTACTGGTACTACCGATTTCATAGATGATGAAACCAAAGCACTGGAACCATTTCAAGGTGCCCAATGAGGATGTGGTAAAACCAGTATTTTACGTCACCTCCAATACTAGTCTTATTCTCCAAGAATGTCCATTGTTGAATAGTTAATTGCAGGCCTGTGTTAGTTTTCTATTTCTGCATAAAAAATTACCCTAAAATGTAGATGTCTAAAGAAAAACACTTTTGCTGACTCACAATGTCTCTGGGTCAGGAAGCAGAGGTGGCAGCACGATGCCTGCAACTCCAGGCCTCTCCTTAGATTGTGGTCCAGACATCTCTTCACTGCAGCATCCTCTGAAGGGTCTGTTGGGGAGCATCTGCTTCAAGTTCATTTGCAAGTTGTTGCCAAATCTTGGTTTCCCAGAGCCTGTTGGACTAAGAGCCTCAGGTTCTGTGGCTAAAAGAGATCCCCCTCTGTCTTGGTTACTTTTTACTCACTGCTGAGACAAAATACCTGATGCCCAAATTTGGGAAAGGAAAGGTTGATGTCTTACAGTTTTGGGAGTTGGCTCCGAGGCAGGGTGGCATGGTGGGGACGCAGTTCATAACAGCTTCAAACAGCAAGGTGGAAACCAGCAAGAGAGAGACACACACACTTCTTCTAGCCATTACATCACATCCTGGCCTCATCTCTAGGCCGGTGTAGCATTAACACAATCAATCAAAGTGCTAGACAATGAACTAATCACAAATGCACAATGCAAACACATGAGGACAGGGGGCCACTGACATAAACCATGACATTCCATCCCCTGGCCCTCAAGAACTCACGCACATCCTTTATACAAAAGACATTTAGTCCCTCTCCTAGAGTTGCCACAGTCCTAACATTTCCAGCTCTGCTGAGAAGTCTAAGTCCCAAGTGTCCTCCAATATCTATGGCAAACTCTTAACTGTAACCCCCTGTACAAATGAAACAAGATTAAACATTTCTGAAATGCAAAGGCACAAGATAAACATTACCATTCCAAAAGTTACAAACAGGGGAATATAAAGCATTGGATACAAAGCAAGTCCAACCTCCAGCAGGGTGAACATTAAGTCCTAGAGTGCTATGCTCAGCATTTGAAGCAATCTGTTTGCAAGCTCCAAAAGGCTTGGGTGATTCCACCCCCACCGCACTTTAAAGGATTTCAGCTCCTGCAGCTTCTCTCTCAAACCCTCTCTGCTCGCTTTTGTAGCTTTCCTTGTTTTTGGCTTTTCCAAACTTTTGGGTCTCTGTTGCACGTTTGGCTTCACCCTTACATCTTTACATATTGCTCTCTCAGGGGCACACTGCTTGGCCTCCCAGGCCGTTTGCAATCGAGGTGGAAGCCATCTTACCCTCAGAATTTGTGCACTTTCCTTGCACCTAAAATCAGCACCATGTGGATGCCACCAAGGTTTGCTACAGGCTGGAGCAGTAGCCAGGCTTTTCTTTCTCTTGGCTGTAGGGGTCCAGTGCCTGGATTGCTGGGCTCTGTTTACCTGATTGTGAGGAAAAGCTTCTCTATG